>PVIY010063723.1:0-10408 GCA_004026745.1 Myrmecophaga tridactyla | reverse complement strand
CGGGCGGGTGGTGGCGGGATCCGGGCAGGGCTGGGGGAGCGGAGTTGGGTGGGGGGCCCTGACCTTGAGGTTCGGCCTCCGGGACCTGGAGAAGGCCTGGGCCGCGGGCACTTCTGCGTTTGCGGAAAGCAGGGGAGCGTTGGGCAAAACCCACCCTGTCCCCAGCATCTGCACCAAGCAGGAGTCACTGCGCTCTTCGGAGAAGGGGTCCTCGGGCTCGAACTCGGGGTACACCAGGGAGATGTTGGTGCGGGTCCAGGCGCGAGGGGGTTTCCAGAACCCGGGCTGGACGAGCGGCTGGAACTCTGCGGAGAGGAGGCTCCGGGGGCAGCTACCCGGGAGCAGCGGGCCACCCGAGCCCCTCCCGCCCCATCGGCCACCCCCGCCCCCAGGCCCCGCGGCTCAGAGCCAGGAACTGGGTGTCAGGCTCCAGCTCCCCTCCTCCGGTCCGGGACCGAAGCTCCCAAGGCGGGGGCTGAGCTGAAGAGGTGAGGGAGGCGCCCCCCTGCCGCCCGGCCCTCCGCGTGGGTGGGAGCGGGTCTGGGAAGCTGGAGCCAGGGGCGCCGGCGCTCGGTTATTTCAGGAAACTGCCCCGGACGCTGCGTCCCGAGGAACTAGGACGCTGTTACCTCTTAGGTACTTGGGGTCACTCTGCTGGAGGTAGAAGATGGACCTGCGGAGGAGGCCCGCCAGCTTCTCGGCCAGCTTCCCCGCGCGCAGGCCCAGCGGCTGCAGCAGGGGCTCCCGCGCCCACGCCTCCTGGACGCCCCGGAGCTGTGCTGGGAGGGGACACGGGTCATTCATTCCACAGTTGACCAACGACTTGGACAGGAAAGAAAGAGACCAAGTTGTGATGCTTGCCTAGAGCCTCTCTCTGCTTCTCCCGGCTTCGGGGGGTGGGGGGCAGGATTTTCTGGCTATTTGGAGATCAAGACTTTGTGGGGCTGAGTTGCATGAGGGGGTACTGGTGGGGGTGTCAGAGGGATGGAATGCAGTGGCTAAGAGTTTGATTTCTGGAGGAGGACCTGGCTGCAAATCCCGACTCTACCACTCGCTTGTTGGGGGACCACAGATAGTCAAGCTCTCTTCACTTCACTTTTCTTCATCTGTAAAATGGGAGTAAGGAAAATCCTTACTTCTTGGGGGTGACTGAAAGGATTAGAGGAGCTAACGCACAGAGAGGACTTAGCACTGCCTGTAGGGCAAAGTAAGCACCTCATAAAGTTTTGCCATTAGTATCGGTTAGGGAGACTTAGGGTTTGCTGTACACTGGGGAAAAATTGAGAGCTCCAGATGGCAGCAGTAGAGAGCCCACGGTGGACAGTTGGGCAGGTTGTACACTGCACAAGGGCTGTGTAGGAGCTTGAGTTTTTATATCTAGTAAGACACTTGTCCAGCAGATGCCTTTAAAATGGCTTAAAGAAGGAGCACCTTTTTCAATTTCCCACAAAAGTGCTGGATGGGTTAGCAGTGCCCAGGCGGGAGTGGGAGAGAATGGGGTGGGGGGGGGGGGAAGAGGAGGCCCAGAGGTGGCTAGAAAGAGGGAGACGTGAGAGAAAGCATTAGCAGGACTGAGGGACAGCAGCTACTTTGAGATAGAGAACTTTGTGGGGGCAGGTGGATGAGGGTTAAGGAGGATGCTGAGGAAATCTTGCAGGATCATAGGCTTCTCTGAGCTGGGGAGTGCTGACAGGGCCAGCCCCTGAGCATGCCACAGGGTCCCGTCGTGCCGCAGTTGCTGGGACAACAACGTCTGTAGACCCTGCCCGCAAGTTGCAGGGAGACAGATGAGCCTTTTGTAGAGGAATCTCAATGCCATGATAGAAAGTTCATGGAGCTCGCTACGTAGGAGGATGTACATATGTGATCTCACTGAATATTCCCATTAACCCATCGGGGTTCTGGAGATGAGGAAACCGAGGCTCAGTGAGATCAGGAAACTCACGCAGCGTTACCCAGCTAGCGAGGAAAAGACTTGGGATCTGGGTTCTACATGCACCCTAGAAATCACTGTTCACCCCCCCTTCCCCAGGGAGCCACCAGCCCCCTCCCATCCCTCTTTAAAAGGAACCGGAGGCCGCTGCTGATTTGGTTCTGTTGGTTCATTCCATGATGCTTATTGACCAGCCGATGCTGCGTGCTGAGCTCGGCACCCAGAGTGGACAGAAAATCCAGTGAGATACCCACCACCTCCAGGGCGGGCCTGACCCCCAGCTCTGCCACCTTCCCGCAGTGAGGCACTGCGGGGGCCTACGTAGCCTCTCTCTGCCTCAGTTTCCTCAGCTGCAGAATGAGAACAGACTGCCTCCCCCTGGGCTCCTTTGCAGATTACTGGGGGGCAGGGAGGGGGAGGAGGGGACCCCATGCACGTTTCGGGGCATCTCATCCTGTCTTTCATGGGCCTTTTTGCCTCGGTGGGCCCATTCCTTCCTCCATGAAAACGGATTTTAAATTATATTGCATGCTTGTGTCTCTTGCCTCATCCTAGTCCTGGCCTGGGGGTTGGCCTAGTGGTGGTGGTGGTGGTGGGGGCAGGGCAGGATCTGGGGGCTCTCCAGGAGAAGAGGGGTGTGGGGAGGCCCCGTGACTGTGACATTGCCATGCATGCTCCAGGAAGGAGGAAAAGCTGCACCTCTCGGGCTCCTGAGCTGCTGGGTGGGTGGAAAACTGTGCTGAAAACACTTCGAGTGGGATTCGGAGAGACACCCACAGCCCATCCCCAGGGGCCCGGCCAGGCCCACACCCACAGCAAGCCCTAGGGGGCCGAGGGGAGGGGCTCAAAGCGACCCACAGTGGGGGGCTTGGGGGGGCTGGTTCTCTGTTTGCCTTGGAGCATCTCCAGCCCACTCCTCAAGGAGCGCATATCTCCCCAAGCTGAACAAACACTTGCCTGTTTTTTCAGAACCTCCGGGTGGTTTTGGCAGGAGGTGGGGGCACTGGTCCGTGGGCCGCCCCCCATGCAAAGGACGCAGCCACCCCGTGGGTGCCAGTTAAAAGGGCACACTCCCACGGCCCGCCTTGCTGCCCTGTTAGGGCCCGGCCACAGGGGCTGCAAAATGGTTCAACCCACTTACCCTCCCACCCTCCCAGAAAAATAGTAAATCCTAATCATGTCTCATGTTGCCTCTAAATCCTTCCTTTAAAATATTTGCTAACAGCCAGGCCCCAGAGACCCAGGAGGAGCCAGCACCCCCATCCCCTTTCCCTGGAGCAAATTCAGGTATTCGGATGCCAGGAGGTGGCATTGGAGGTGCAGAGCAGGGGATGACAGGCTGAGCCCAGGGCCTGTGAGCGCACCCACCTTCCAGTACCCGGAACCCCACTGCACAGTCCAGGTTGAGCTCTGGCAGCCGGGCCTCCAGGAAGGCCGTGGCCCTCTCTGCTGCAGACAGGATCAGGCTGGCGACCGTGGCCTTGCCCTCTGGGGTGTCCAGCTGTGGCAGCGGGGAGGGCCGCAGCGGGAGCACGGCCAGCAGGAGCAGGAGCAGCAGCCCCGGGCCAGACATCCTCCTCTTCTGCTCTGGCTGGGCGAGCTGCAGTGCCGGGAGCTCTTCCCGCGGCCTCTGCAGGCCCTCCTTCCGCCTCCTCCTCCTCCCCTCTGTCCTGCTGACAAGTGGCCAAGGCAGGGCTAAGCCAGGAGCCTGGGGTGGCTGGGCGGGATCAGGCCCTGAGCAGAGGGTGTGGGAAGGACAGCTGCAGAGGGACACAGAAAATGGTCACCGGGGCCCCAGGGACCAGGCCAGTGGCCCCTGAGCCACTTTCTCCCTCACCCCTGATTCTCTCTCCGTGTCCCCAGCCAACATCTTTGAGCTTCTCGTCCAGCTTTACAATCCCTTAGTTACAATTAGGAAGCACTGAAGAGCAAAGGGGTATTGTTTGCTTGTTTGTTTTAAGTAAGCTTGGAATAAACTCATTTGATGGCAAAATGCGCTCTGAGCTGATGTGGAGCTCCTCGGAGCAGCACCATCCAATAAAAGTATAATGCGAGCTTTACAGGCAACTGAAAAATTTCTGTGGTCACGTTCCAAAAAGCAGACAGAGATACATGTCCTAAAGAATTGAAAACAGGGGCTCAAACAGACTCCTGCACAGCAGTGGTCATTGCAGCGTTCCTCCCAGCGGCCAAAAGGTGGAAGCAACCCAGGTGCCCATCGACAGATGAATGGAGAAGCAAACGTGTATAACTTTACTATGGAATATTACTCAGCTGTAAAAAAGGAATTGATGTTCTGATGCATGCGACCACATGAATGCGCCTTTGGAGACACATGTTGAGTGAAATAAGCCGGACACAAAAGGATGGACGTTGTATGATCCCACTTATGCAAAATACCTAGAACAAGCAAATTCACAGAGACAGAGAATAGATTGCAGGTTGTCAGGGGCTGCAGTGGAGGAAGGAAATCTTATCTTAATGGAGGTCAAACTCCTCTTTGGGGTGATGAAAAACTTGTGGTAGTAGATCACGGTGCATGTGGCACAGTAATGTGAATGTCATTATTTTTGCTGAATTGTACAGGTGAAAGTGGTTATGGTGGGAAATTTTGGGCTGTAAATATGTTATCACAATAAAAAAGAAGGGAAAAAAGCAAAGAGAACCACGTGAAATGAATCTTACTGATCTATTTTATTTAACCCAATATATCCAAAATACTATCATTTCAACAAGTAAGCGGGAATCAAGGGCAGTATGAGAAAAAGCAAGACCCAGCCATGCTGTCTTGATGCACCGTTTTGCAGGCTGTATAAAACAAAAGGCACTCGTCAAAGCAAAAGGTGATCTACATACGTGAGAAAATTAATTGTGCTTTTTGTTGTACCTTTCAGACTCATTTACTCTGACTCATTGTCAATAAGAGGATGCAAACTGTCCAGCCAGTTACCTATATTAGAGAAGAAATAAAAAGAGAGTCTTAAAAGAAATCAGGAAAGAAAACGTTTGTAAATTGTGACTGTTAAAAAAAAAATAGCCCAGCTGGCCTTAATTGGGAAGCATAATTGCTTTTAGTCTTTGGAAATATATATTTTTTCAAATTGTCTTTGTATTTGTATTAAACTTATATAACTGTTTTTTTGCATATTCATCATCATGATCATTTCTTGGAACATTTGCATCTATTCAGAAAAAGAAATAAAGAGAAAACAGAAAAAAATTCATACATACCATACCCCCACCCCTCCCCCTCACCGATCACCAGGATTTCACTCTAAATTTATTTTAACATTTGTTCCCCCTGTTATTCATCTTTATTCCATAGGTTTTACTTGTCTGTTGATAAGGTAGATAAAAGGAGCATCAGACACAAGGTTTTCACAATCACACAGTCACACTGTGAAAGCTATATCATTATACAATCATCTTCAAGAAACATAGCTACTGGAACACAGCTCCACATTTTCAGGCAGTTCCCTCCAGCCTCTCCACTACATCTTGAACAACAAGGTGATATTTATTTAATGTGTAAGAATAACCTCCAGGATAACCTCTCAACTCTGTTTGGAATCTCTCAGCCATTGACACTTTGTCTGATTTTACTCTTCCTCCTTTTGGTCGAGAAGTTTTTCTCAATCCCCTGATGCTGAGACTCAGCTCATTCTAGGGTTTTTCTCAATCTCTTGAGGCTGAGTCTCAGCTCATTCCAGGATTTCTGTCCCACATTGCCAGGAAGGTCCACACCCCTGGGAGTAATGTGCCATGTAGACAGGGGAAGGGTGGTGAGTTTGCTTGTTGTGAGAAAGGCCACATCTGAGCAACAAAAGAGGTTCTCTTGGGGGTGACTCAGGCCTAATTTTAAGTAGGCTTGACCTATCCTTTGTGGGGTTAAGTTTCATATGAACAACCCCGAAGATTGGGGGCTCAGCCTATAGCTTTGGTTGTCCCCACTGCTTGTGAGAATATCAAGAATTCAACTTGGGGAAGCTGAATTTTCCCCCTTTCTCATCATTCCCCAAAGGGGACTTTGCAAATACTTTTTTATTCACTATTCAAATCACTCTGGGATTTATTGGGGCATCACTCTGGACAAACCAACAAAATCTCATGTCCTACTCAAGGTTCCATGTACTTATGGTGTTCAATTATTAAGCTGTCTACATAAGTTTATATAATTGTTTTTGAAAAAATTTAATTAATTTTGTCTTGTTTGCAATTTTATTGATATATTTGTACATCATACAAACCATCCAAAGTACGTAATCAACTATGTATCATCACATAGTTGTGCATACATCCCATTCATTTTTTACAGTCTTTTTTTACATCCTTTTGTCACATGAAGTCTTTGAGAGTCAGTGAGCATTTTATTGAACAGCACATTTCAACTTGGATCAGCCACACGAGGTACCATATTGGAAGTGTGGATTAGAGCCCTTACTTAGCTCACTTAGTGTGTGAACACATTCGGTTTCCTTGTAGAAATTTGAATGTTTGTTTGTGGGGAGTTGTCCCAACTTTGCTGGTGCTGTTTTGAGTATATGCACCCTATAACTTTTATAAAATCCCCCAAATGCTGAATTCAGATACACATCTGGCTTCAAGGGTTACAGTTTAGAGATTAGAGATTTGTAATAAAAAAAAACCAATGAAAAATGCCAGAGAACAGTGTCCTTGAGAATCCTTGCGGACAGGCTCTCGATTCGGGTTTTGCAACCTTTTCATTTCATTATCACACTCTGAATGAGCCTTTTAAAACATTTTTTTCCTAATTGACCCTGCATTAGTTAGTAAGCTCTTGGAATGCGATATACCAGAACTGAAATGGCTTTTTAAAAGGGGTATGTAATAAATTCCAAGTTTACAATCCTAAACCCATAAAAACATCCAAATTAAGGCATCCAGGAAGGGATACCTTGGCTTAAGAAAAGCTGATGGGTCCAGAACACTTCTGTCAACCTACTTCTTGTCTGTGTGGATTTCCTATTCTAGCTGTTTCATATTAATGGACTCACAAAATGTGTGGCCTTTGTGTCTGACATTTCACTCAACATCACGTTTTTTAGGTTCATCCATGTTGTAGCATGTATCAGATCTTTGTTCCTTTTCCATCTGAATACTATTCCACTGTATGGATGGTACATTTTGTGTGTCCATTCTTTAGCGAATGGAACGTGGGTTGTTTCCACATTTGGCTAATTGAATAATTAGCTATGAACATCAGTGTACGATATTCATGTGGACCTGCCCATGAAATTTTACTACTACAGATATACTGTATATTTGTTTTGTAGTGGGGCGCACCAACAGAAAGACCACACAATATCAAATTGCAAGCCAATTAGGTATCTTTATTAGCCCGCTGGCGACTGCCTCAGAAATCTCAAGAAGGAGGATTCAGAGAGCAGCACTGTGAGGCTTGCAGGGTGGGCTTATAAAGGCTGAAACTGCAAGCTTATTCACAGAAGAAGAGAAGTGGCGTTTGGCGTTTGTTTCACAGACCCACATCCTGGTTTTGTAGCTGTAAGCAAGCAAGCTTATCTACAGAAGCAAAGGGTGCTATTAGCATTTGCAAAAACAGGTTTGTATGATTCCCACATCCTGACCCCATTACCGGATGTTCTTCATGGGTCTGGGGGGGACTTTCCACCAGGCTGGGGTCGAGCTCCTGATCCCTTACAGTTTGTGTATTGTATCTACATCTGTGCTTTATAAATAAAAGCGCAGGATTCTTTTTCTTTTTTGCTCCCCGAGACCGAGAGCATATCTCTCTCTCTCCGTCTCTCTCTCCCTCGTTCCTGGCCCCCAGGTGTTCCGGGGCGGTTCCGCGGGTCCCCATTTTGGGAACAGGTCCCACTTCCTCCCCGCCCCCGCCCAACTCACCTCGGAGGCTCGGTCTGCGGCTGCGCAGAGCGCGCTCAGCCGGTGAAGGCATGGTCACGTGACTCCCGCCAGCAGCCAAGATGGCGGCCTCCGCTGAGCTTCTGCCGGCGCTGACCCTAGTAGGGCCGCTGCTGCTGTTGCTGCTGCTGCTGCTGGGAGGGTGGAAGCGCTGGCGGCTGAGGCACGCGGCCCCGCACGTGGCCGTCGTGGTGCTGGGAGACGTGGGCCGCAGCCCCCGCATGCAGTACCACGCGCTGTCGCTGGCCAAGCACGGCTTCTTCGTGACCCTCCTGGGTTTCTACAGTGAGTGTCCCCGGGCGCGGATCAGCCTTTGATCCCCTGCTTTGACCGCACCAGGGGGACCGAGGCCGGGGCGCCCCTTTTCTCTCTTCTCCCTGGGGCAACTCTTCGAGATTGCTCGAGCCCCCTGGGCGGCTGATTCCAGATTTCTGCCCAGCCTCTGCTGGGTGGATCTCCCGGAACAGCCAGCGTAATGGAGCGCTTACCGTATGCCAGTACGGTGTTAAGCGCATTCACTGCGTGATTGCACTTAAATGTCCTAATAAGTGGAGAGACTGGCACTGCAGTCCTGGTGTGTTTGCCTCCAGGGCCAGTGCTAGTACCCAAATGTCCATATGGCTACTCTTGTCAGGCTGCACGTCAGCGGACAGACACCGTGTTTCTTGTTGGTTTGATTCCTCATCACCCCGTGCAGAGCTCTACAAGCAGGAGGTGTTTCCTTTGTGCCCCACGTCTAGCTTTTTCTCCCTGTGTGCAGAGGTAGGGGTGTCTGTCTCTCTCTTTTTATTTATATTGACATCTTTGGCGGGTAGCTCAACCCAGTCTCGGAAAAGCAGAAACAGCATCAGTCGTCCGTGGTCTCTGCTAGTCTGCTGTCCCGCTGTGACGGGGTGGAGTTGGACTTCCAAGGGGTCTCCTTGGGTGGGATAATTCAGCCATCTAAGGGACTCCATATCAGTCTAATCCTTTGACTTCTATGGGCCAGGCATTGGTTAAATAAAGGTGGATACGATTTGGGTCCTTGTCCTGCGGACAGCCTAGTGGAACCTGGACATTCTCTGCTTTGGCTACTGAAGAACAGAGAGAGCTTTTGAAAAGTCTTATTTTTCCAAAGCACTCTTCCTTTCCACTATTCAGCCTGAGCTGGGAGGGAGAATATCTGATGTTAAATAAGATCACTTCATCCCAAGACCGATACAGAATTTCTGGTGGGACTTTAAAGGGGATATTCTCTTTTTCAGACTCCAAACCTTACGACGAGATCTTACAAAGCAACAGGATTCAGATTACGGGGTTGAAAGAACTTCCTAGACTTGCAGGTAGGATGCACGTCACCTTCTAGATCGCTCCTCTGAATATTTGGGGGGTGGAAGGGAGCCTGCAGATTGCTGAGAACTGGCTTAGTAGTGACTGCCATTTTCTGACTTGCAGTTGGGCCCCGTGTTCTCCAGTACGGAGTCAAAGTTGTCCTCCAGTCAGCACAGCTGCTGTATGCTTTGGTGGTGAAGGTGGCGCCATCAGCCTACATCTTTCTCCAGGTGTGTGCCAGCCTCCATCTCCCTCCGTGAGAACCACCATTGATAGTTTACTTTACAGCTTTTTGGGAATGAATGCCCAAACAAATTGATACATAAATTGCCTGTCCATGTGTATAGATCAACTTTTAAAAAGGTGTTGTAGGAGCCCGTGGTATGTGTCCATTCTTTTCCTGGTACCCATCCGTCATGTTTTTCCATGTTGTTGTGAGTAGAGTCGACATTTACATTGTGCTTATTACGTATACTACTCAGTGTTGTACGTGCGTCACATGCATTAGTTCATTTAATCCTTACAACAACCCTAAAAAGTAGGTTCTTGCATTATCTGCATTTTAGAGATGAAGGCTCTTAGTCCCAGAGTGGTTCTAAAAGTTAGCCCTCCATCATGGGGCTAGGAAGGGAGAGAATCAGGATTTAAACCCAAGTTGATATTCTGGTTCTGGATTTCTGCTCTTAATATCTTCTCTCTACCAATTTTGAACATATAGATGCCCCTTTTCTTTCAATTGGCTGCATTGCATTCCAGTATGTACTATACACTAATTTAATTGTTTAATCACACCTTAATAGGCACTCAGGTTCTTCTTGATTTTTCGTTTTGTTTTGTTTTGTTTTGTTTTTACATGGGCAGGCACCAGGAATTGAACCTGGGTACTCGGGCACAGAGGCAAGCGTTCTTACCTGCTGAGCCACCGTGGCCCACCCTCTTCTTGATTTTTACAAATAGCCATGATAAGAGCATCTGTGAACATACATGGGTCAAGTTTCTTCCGTGGGACAAATTCTTGGCTGTGGAATTGCTTGGTCAAAACTTTTATACCTTTAAAATGTAGTAGAATGTTACCGATCACCCCAGAATAAAGTTGGGCCAAGTTTTCCCCTAACACATGGGGGTACCTCATCCCCTGCACCGTCACTCTCACCCTTACTAGTGCTGTTAGGCTTTGTATTCTGATAAGTGAAAAATGGCCTTTTTCATCTCTCTGATTTTCATGATCTTGGACTTTTCAGTTTGGTCCGTTCTGTTTATGAC
>PVIY010063722.1:0-10410 GCA_004026745.1 Myrmecophaga tridactyla | reverse complement strand
CAAGAGCAGGACCATCTTATCTCTCCCACTCTACAGCAGCTGGCCAGGTTAGAACCAGCCTGACCTGAGGCTGCCAACCTCAGGAGTGGAGGATGGGTGCTGGGAGCCACGGCCAACTTCAGTCACTCAACACAGTTTCTGCTTCGCATTTTCTCCATTTCTTCGTCTAGTTCTTCCTTGTATGTTGCAGTGGTCCTTCCCTGGTTTCCCACAGTCCAGAATCACGGCTTTAGACAGTTTTTGCCTGTTCTCTAGGTGTTCTTGGTGGAGGAATGAGTTCTGCCTCTCCTTATTCCACCATCTTCTGCTGAGAGTTTTTGTCATGAGGAGGTGTTGTATTTTGTTAAATGCTTTTACTCTAAAGTTGATGGGATTTTATGATATTTTAGCCTGGTGTTAAGGTGGGAAACATTGATTTTCTAACATTGAGCTAGACTTGCATAGTTGGAATGAATACCACGTTTGTAGTAAAGAGTTTTTTGAGGTGTTGCTGAATTTAAATGTTCATATTTTTGAGGATTTTTACATCTATGTTTGTGTGAGATATTAGTCTGTAGTTTTCGTTTTTGTACTGTCTTTGTCTAGTGTCAGGATAACATCAGCCTCATTAAATCAGTTGGGAAATATCCTCTCTTCTATTTCCTCTGTGAAATTGGTGTTTAGTTTTCTTTAAATATGTACAGAATTATCCAGGGATTGCTTCTGAGGGAGCATTTTGGTTATGATATCAAATTCTTTAGTGCTGTAGAACTATTTAGGTTATGTAGTTTATCTTGGTTGTGTTTGGTAGCTTATTGTTTTTGAGTAATTAGTCTATTTTCTTCTAGTTGCTGGATTTATGAGCATCAGGTTGTTCATAGCATCCACTTATCTTTTTTTCAAAATAGCTTTGTTGAGGTATAATTACATATTAAAAGTTTTACCCATTTGAAGTGTACATTTCAGTGGTTTTTAGTATATTCATAGATTTATACAGCTCTTACCACAATCTAGTTTTAGAAAATGTCTATCTCCCTAAAAAGAAACCCCCCTGATAACAGTTACTTCCCATTCTCTCTTGTCCCTCACCCCTTAGCATAACAGTTTCTAAGGTTCATGCATGTTGTACCATGTATCAATGCTTCATTCCTTCTTATGGTAAAATAATATTCCATTGTTTGGATATACCACATTTTTATTATCCGTTTATCCACTGTTGGACATATTTGAGTTATCCCATTTGTTGGCTAGTGTGAATAATGCTTCTGTGAACATTCATGTATAAATTTTTACGTGGATCTGTGCTTTCATTTCTTTTGGATGTGTATCTAGGATTGGAATTGCTGAATCATATGATTATTCTCTGTTTAACTTTCTAAGGAACTGCCGAATGGTTTTCCAATGTGGCTGCACCATTTTACATTCATACCACCAATATATGAGGGCCTCAATTCTTCACCAACACTTCTTATTTTCCATCTTTTATATTATACCCTCCCTAGTGGATGTGAAGTGGTATCTCATTATGGTTTTGAGTTGTAGTTTCTTGGGTATCCGGGTTCGATTCCCAGACCATGCACCAAAAGAAAACAAAATCTAAAATATGATTTGTATTTTCTTAATAACTAATGATGTTGAACATCTTTTTGTATGTTTATTGGTTATTTGTGTATCTTTGGAGAAATAGCTATTCAAATCCATTGCCCATTTTTTAATTGGACTATGACAGAGATTTCCTTAAACATTGTAACCAGTAAGTTTTCCAGTTTCTGTCAGGGACTCTGTGTGCTTGTTCCTATATGCCTTCAATCCTCAGCTTAGGCTTCATGCGTGCTTAGAACCCTAAGGTTAGACAGATAAGAGTTTAGGGCTTTCTCAAGTCTTTCCTGAGTATGCCTCTACTCTGGGCATGCCCATCATTCTGTGCATGTGGTCTTAGATTCCCAAGAATATGTTTGAGCTTTTAAAGTGCTCTGTGGACAGCTTATTCTCCATATTTTCCTTTTAGGTTTTTTGATTAGCCTATTGTGTGTCCTAACTGTCATCTACCACCTCAGGTAGCCATGACAAATAATTGCCATGATATAGATGATTTTTTTTCAACAAATACCTCTATGGGAAAGTCTGTTTGCACCAGTTGAGTTTGGAGTCAGATCAACTAAAGACAGCTTTGTGAGTGGGATCTTCCTGGAAACCACCAGATAGGTCAAATAATGACAGTTCTCTAGGAATGACATTTTAAGGAGGTCCAGCTCCATTGTGTCCCTCCAGTGTTTGCCAGTCTGTTGCTTTTAGCAGGTCATTGATTATCGGCTGTTGGTTTTCAGAGCTACATTGGAGCTGGCAGGGGTGGGTGGTGGGTGGGGTTGAGATTGGGGAGGGGGTTGGATAGAGCAAATAAAAAGCCACAAAGTGTGTTTTCTTCTGTGATTCAATCATTTGTTGCTGTCATTTGATTTTCAGAGTTTTGAAATAGTTGATTCTTAACAATTTTTTGCCAGTATTCTTGTTGCTTTTAGGGAGAAGAGTGTGCTCCACTATTCACTGACATTATCCTTTGGATCTTTTTGTTTAATGCAATTTTATTGAGATATATTCACAAACCATATGATCATCCAAAGTGTACAATCGGTGGTTCACAATATCATCATATAGTTGTGCATTCATCACCAGTCAGTTTTTGAACATTTCATTATTCAAAAAAATGCATATTATAAAAATAAAAATGGAAAAGAACACTCAAAACATCCCATGCCCCATATCCCCCCGCCCCATTATTTACTTATGTATTGTCCTTATTTTTTTACCCATCTGTTCATATGCTGGATAAAGGAAGCATCAAACACAGGTTTTCACAATCACACAGTCACACTATAAAAGCTATATAGTTGTACATTCATCTTGAAGAATCACGGCTACTGGAACAGTTCAACAGTTTCAGGTATTTCCTTCTAGCTATTTTAATCCACTAAAACCTAAAAAGGACTATCTGTATAATACATAACAATAACCTCCAGAATGATCTCTTAGCTCTATTTGAAACCTCTCAGCCACTGAAGCTTTATTTTGTTTCATTTCTCTTACCCCTTTTGGTCAAGAAGGCTTTCTCAACCCCAACCCCAGAATGTTGGATCCAGGCTCATCCGCAGGCGTCATGTCCCACGTTCCCAGGAAGATTTACACCTCTGGGAATCATGTCCCACATAAAAGGGAAAGCAGTGGGTTTACCTGTTGAGTTGGCTACAAGAGAGAGAGAGGCCACATCTGAGCAACAGAAGAGGTTACTCTTAGGCATAATTATAAGTATGCTTAGCTAGCAGCCAGAATACTAACTTGCACTATCTTACACTGTCTAGTTTTTGCTTCTATGTTGTCCTATGGAATGGAAGTCCCCTCCCCTCTGGGCCCTGCTGACTCCACCCCTGCAAAAGTGGAGCTCTCATTCTCACCATGTTGCTCTGGCTGCTTGTTACCATGGGGGTCTGAAAATCCGATTCTCTGCTCCGCCCTGCCAACGTGGGATGGGTGGGTTGGGAGTAAGCAGTTTTTCTTTGGCATTTGGCTGGAGTAGGTGGTTATTGTCAAAAAAGTTTTCTATTCTGTTGAGGATGTCCTTCTCTTCGTCTTTTGACTGCAGGGAGTAGGCTTTTTTGTTTGTTGTTTTGTTTTTGTTTTTGTGGGGGTTTTTTGACAGCATCCATTGGCTTTCCAGTTTGCAGGCTTCCCCTGATCTCCACCTGGAATATATGGGCACAAAAAGAAAACTTTGGTTAATTATGGCCATGTTATTTAAAAAGTCTCAAGATTCATAGCCAGTCCACTTTCTTCTTTCCATCTTTCACATCCTTCCTTTATTTGTTGTATTATGTCCCGGGCTTTTACTTTTGAAAGAGAGAGAGAACTAGCAACAGAAGAACAGGGCTTCATCTTGGCCAGAAATAGAAGTCCTGTAACTGTGGTTTCTTTTTCTTCTTTTCCAGTCAGTACACGTTTTATTTCTTTTTCATATCTTTTTTTTTTCATTGTTTAAAATAATGCTGAACAGGAGTAGTGATAGTGGATTATTTTTTATCTCATTCCTAATCTTAGGCAGAAAAACTTTAATGTCACCTTCGTTTTATATTTCTCATACTTTTCTTTTTTTTAAGGATTTTTACACCTGTATTCAAAAGGAAGATTAGTCTATAATTTTCTCTTCTTGTGACGTCCTTGTTGGATTTGTGGTCAACTTTATGATTGCTCAGTAAAATGAATTAGAAAATTTCCCTCTTTTTCTGTTCTCTAGAAAAGTTTGTGTAAGATCAATGTCATTCTTCCTTAATTGTTCAGAAAAATTTGCCATTGATGCCATATGGGCTTGACATTTTCTTTGTTGGAAAGCTAATTATAGATTCAGTTTATTTAATTTTGCCAGAAGTAAAGCTTTTCTGAATAACCTTTTGTGTTTCTTCATTTCTATAGAATGTGTAATGATATTCCCTTTGTATTTCTTTTATTGATAATATGCTCTCTTTCTATTTTCTCTCTAAGAATCAACTCTGAGCTATATTGATATTCTCTGGATTGTACATTTTTTTCATATTTTAATTTTCCTTTAGCTTTATTATGTTCTTCTATATCCTTTTGACTTAGTTTACTCTTATTTTTTCTAACAACTAAAGATCAGTGCTTAGATTTAGTTATACTTATAATACTTCCCCCTAAGCCACTTACTGTGATTATTGCAGAGCACATAAAAAGCCCATCTAGACTTTACACTGCAAGAACAAGTAACAAAAGAAAAAAGAGATAAATTGAACTTCATCAAAATTGAAAACTGTTGGGCATCTAAGGACATTATCAAGAAAATGAAAAGACAACCAACAAAATGGCAGAAAGTATTTGGAAACCATAAGTCTTATAAGCGTTTACTATCCAGAATATATAAAAGACTTCTATAACGCATCAAAAAGACAAATAACCCAATTCAAAAAATAGCAAAAGACTTGGAGGGTGCAAGGGTAGTTTGGTGGTAGAATTTTCACCTGCCATGCGGGAGACCTGGGTTCAGTTCCCAGCCCATGCACTTCCCTCCCCCTGCAAAAAAAAATTCAGCAAACGGTGCTACAATAACAGGATAGTCACATGGGAAAAGAATGAAATATGATCCCCATGATACAGCACATGAAAAAAAAATAGGCAAAAGATTTGAATACATTTTTCCAAGCAAGATATAAAAATGGCCAAAAAGCATATGAAAAGATGCTCAACATCATTAGCCAAGAGGAAATGCAAATCAGAGTCACAATGTGATACATTTCACACCCAGTATGACTATTAATAAGTGCGGGTGAGGATGAATAACCCTCATATATTGTTGGTGAGAATGTAAAATGGTGCAGCCACTGAAAAACAGTTCAGTGTTTCCTCAAATCCCACTTCTAGGTATATACCCTAAAAATTTGAAAGCAGAGACACAGACAATTATTTGTGCACCAATGTTCATAGCAACATGATTTACAAGAGCCAGAGGTGGAAGCAACCAAATGACCATCAGCAGATGAATGGATAAACAAAATGTAGTATATACAGAGTGGAATGTTACTCATTCTTAAAAAGGAATAAAGTCATAACCGTGCCACTATGTGGATGAACCTTGAAGATATCATGTTGTGTGAAATAAACCAGCCACAAAGGGGCACATAATATATGATTCCACTTATTTGAAATAGCTAGAATATATAAATACATAGACACAGAAAGTAGAGTACAATAGAGTACCAGGGACAAGAAGAAAGGGAAATGGGGAGTTAATGCATAATGGATATAAGGTTTCTATTTGGGGTGATGGAAAAGTTCTGATAATGGATGGTGGTGATGGTAGCACAACATTGTGAATATAATTAACTGCCCTGAATTATATGTTTGAATGTGGCTAAAATTTTAGGGTGTATATATGTTACTAGAATAAAAATTAAACTAAAACAAATACTTAAAAAAGAAATCCATGGAACTGTGCGACATAAACAGTGAACCCTGAGTTAAACCATTGACTATAGATTACTACAAAAATGTGCTTTCATCAATTGTAACAAATGTACCACACCAAGGCAAGGTGCTAATAAGAGGGTTGTATATAGCACTATTGTATTTTATGCATGATTGTTCTGTAAATCCACAGCTTCTCTGATAATAATAATAATAAAGGAGACAATAACAATTAAATGCAACACGTTATCCTGGGCTGGCTCTGATGGAGGAGAAATGGCCCAAAGGGGTATTTTAGGAACATATGAAAAAGTTAGAATATAGACGGAAAGCTTTACATTAATGTAGTAGTTGTTGAACTTGATAACTATATTTAAGGTGATTACGTACATGACTATCCTTATTCTTAGAAATTGTACACAGGAGTATTATGTTCAGGGAGTATGATATATGCAGCTTACTCTCAAATGTTTAGAAAATGGATTGATAGAATGATACAGCAAATATGGCAAAATGTTAAAATTGGTGGATCTTGGAATCTGAGGAGGGTATGTTGAAGTCTTTATATAGATTTTTTATATATTTTTGCAACTGACCCGTAATTTTGAAATTGTTTCAAAATAAAAATTTTAAGAAAAGAAGAATGCCACCTAGTATATAGTAGCCTGTGCCTCATATCAGTGATGCCATGAAGAATGTTTTCGTTTAAGTAGGGAAGAAATAGAATACTGTAACCCACTGTGAGGCTGTGGCATTTATTATACTTTTCCCTATTAGTCAAAGGAGAGTTGATAGCTTTAGTCTGTGTATCCTCATATATTTTTTTGGATTAAGTTCTATTAAAGTAATGAAAGACTCATTTCATGAAAAAAATAATATTTAGATATTACGTAATATTACCTATTAGGTAGGATTTGTGGGCTGTTGAAAAGACTTTGGCTTTTTTACTGAGTGCAGTGGGGAGCCATTGCTTTGTTTTGAGTAGAGTAAGGATATAATCTGACTTAATTATACAAAGATTCCCCTGGCTGTTGTGATGAGCATAGACATAGAAGTGCAGGGATAAAAGCAAGGAATTCATGTATCAGGCCATTGCTGTATACCAGGTGAGAAATGATAGTATCTGGAACGAGGCAGGTAGCAGTAAAGAGGTGAGAAAATAGAGGCAACAGGATTTGATTTTGAATGGATTTGATATGTGTTATGAGAAAGAGAAGGATAAAGGAATAAAGAACAAAATAAGATTGTAGTTTGTTTATATGCAACTGCAAAGATGAAGTTGCCATCAAATGCAATGGGAAAGGCTATAGGATAGGTAGGTTTGAGAGAGAGAGATCAAGAGTTCAGTAGTGGAATGTTGATTTTGAGATGAAACCTAAAATGGAATATTAATTTGTGAGTAAACTGTATATAGATGTTTTTGAAGCCAAAGAATTGATTGAAATCACAAAAGAAGAAATAAAGATAGAGGAAACAAAGCAAGCGTTCTGCTCTGGGGTACTCCAACATTACAGGGTTCGGGCATATAGGAGAAACCAAAAAGGGATTACGAAAGAGTGACCCAATGAGGTAAAAGAAAAACCAGGTTTAAGAGAGGAGGTAAAAGAAAAGGCAGGTTTAAGGAAGAGGAGGAGAGTCAAATTTTGCTCATCAAAATAAGAACAGAGAGTAAACCAGTGAATTTATTATGTGGATGTCACTGATGGTTGGAATGGGTTCATTAGAGAGTAGGACCAGCAAGAATAGACAACTCATTTGAGAAAACTTTCTGCAAACAGGAGAAAAAGAAATAGGTTAGTAGCTGGTGGGGAAGTGAGGTCTACAGAAGTTTGTTTATATCTTTGTTAAGATGGGAGAAATAACATTTTAAATGATGAATCATGCAGTGTTGAACAGTAATTTAATGTGACAGGAAAAGGGAGAATTGATAAAGCAGTGTCCTTCAGGATGTAAGAGGAAATGAAATCTAGTGCATAAATTCAGATATTTAAGTGAGCCTGTACTTTGGTAACATATGTAGGTGGATACTGTGATTGCTGTAGTCTAGGAAAAGAGGCAATGTGAGGTGATGTGACCTGGAAAAAGGAGGAAATGTGAGGTGATGTGACTAAAAAAGAGGTGATGTGATCTGGATTAGGAATTAGAAGAGGATATAATCAGAAATTGTCAGATTCAAGAAATATTTGAAAGTACAACTGACAGAACACATGGATGTGAACGAGAAGACCTAAAAATGCTTTCAAATGGCTCCAGAGAGATTGGCTTGAGTGAGTAGATGAAAGTAATTGACATTTGCTGAAATGTGAATGGTTTGGGACAGGATGGGACACAAGGAGGGTTTGAGTAGGAAACAAGAGTTATAGTTTCTTATGTTAAATTTTATATACCTATTTGACTTTCACGTGGAAATATCAAATAGGAAGACCAGTTTTCAGTTCAGGGGGTTATTTCCCATTGAAAATGTACATTTGGGTGTTTTGTTAGGGTACAGAAGTTATTTAAATCCATGGATCTGAAGGCTGCCACCTAGGGAACTGAGGTGAAAGAAGGACTGAAGACTGAAATTTTGGGATACTCCAACATTTTGAAATTGAGGATGAATGAATAAAAGGAGAATGAGAAGGTGCTAGGAAAACCAGGGGAATGTCTTACCCATGAAACTAAGAGACTACAAGTTATTTTACTTGTATAAAGAATTCTGCAATATCAGGATTGCAGGGATTAGCTGCTTGTTATATACTACAGATATTTTTCCTGATTTGCTGTCTTTTCTGTTGTTTTTATTTTATTTTAGGATAGAAGTTCTAAATTTTTAGGTATCAGGTTTATTGGGTTTTGAAGTCAAAACTTTATTCCCAACTTTAAAATGAGAAAATTTTATGTTTTATATTTTGCAGCTTTTTATATTTCTTTAATCATTAATATAAATTTATTGACATAAAAAAGAAGATAGGGATCAATTTTTTTTCCCCCCAAATGGCTTTAGGATGAGGGACTAAAATACATTTGATTATTGAAGGAGATGATAAAGCAACAATGGCAGTTCGGATAATATTTTCAAGTTTTCCACTGACTAAGATATATGGCATATTTAATGAGATTCTTTTTTTCACTGGGTAAGAAAATGGAAAAAAAATAATCTTCTCCCTATGATTTATTTTGAAAAATTATAAAATTGAAAGAATTTTGTTCTTGAAGAAATACAGCCGATGTTTTATTCCTCGCTTTACTCAGCAAAATTATGGGCAAGTCCCTTAATTGTTCATGCTTTTATTTCCTTATCTGTTAAATGCAATTTTTTCTTTCTTAGTTCATAGGTTATTGTATCAATTAAAATAATGCTTGGGACAATGTCATTTAAAATATAAGGTCTAGTACAAGTGTAGGGATACTGATTGCAGTATTTAGTAATGATATACTAAAACGTTTCCCAGAGACAGTATATAATGGAAAACAGACTGATTGTACATATAGTACTTGTTTGTATCAACTGGAAAGATGAATGACAACTAACTCACCAGGAAAATTAATCTTTAGGATCTTGTAGAATATGTCTCTGTTGGAGTTTACATAAGTAATCTATAGATAGGCTGAATTCTGTTATTCCATTCGATTGTTTCCTTTCTTTGTTTCAGTTGCTGATTGTTGGAGGTTCTTTTGGTCTCCGTGAGTTTTCACAAATTCGATATGATGCTGTGAAGATTAAAGTAAGAACAATAATTGGAGTTTGACAAGTATCTGTGTATCTGTGTATTGGTTTAAGGGAAATATATACTCAGTATACTCAGCAGTCTAAGTTTTTTCATGCATTTCTAGGCTAATGACCTTTGGGCTCTATCTTATTCTTTTAAATTATGTTAATGATTATATAAAAGTGAATCATTAAATGTCAAGAATTTAATAAGCTTTCTTCCTGTTAGAAAATTTGCTATATGGTTAGATTTCTCCCATAAAATATGTCCTGGTACAATTGTTTTTAGGACTTGGAATGGACTAAAAAATATAGGGTAACAATTTCACTTCATTTTGTTTAAGTTATTATAAATTAGTGATTTAATGTGCATGTTAGAAATTTTATAAATTATGTAATATGTGTCTTTAGTCCCTAATTCTTAGTAACTAATATTTAAAATTATTTTCATTATGAATAATGACATCTAGCTTTCTATAGTTTCTACTTTGTGGTAGGACTGGATTGGTTCCATTATATATATATATACATTGTTATCTTTATTTTACAGGAGTGGAAACTGAGACTCAGAAAGCCTAAGTAATTTGCCTAAAGGTCACATGACTATTTTGGGCAATTTGGATTCTCAGCCTCTATGATTACACAGTTACTATCAAATTCAAGCCAAGTGTTACATAAGAATTCTTTGATTCATTTAGAAATATGTAATTGTTTGTGGAACATATGTGATATTTGAATTTTTTTCCAAGCCATATAAATACATTAGCAGACCT
>PVIY010063721.1:0-10409 GCA_004026745.1 Myrmecophaga tridactyla | reverse complement strand
GAAATGAGACAAAGTGTCAATGGCTGAGAGATTCCAAACAGAGTCGAGAGGTTATCCTGGAGGTTATTCTTATGCATTAAGTAGATATCACCTTGTTATCCAAGATGTAATGGAGAGGCTGGAGGGAACTGCCTGAAAATGTAGAGCTGTGTTCCAGTAGCCATGTTTCTTGATGATGACTGTATAATGATATAGCTTTTACAATGTGACTGTGTGATTGTGAAAACCTTGTGTCTGATGCTCCTTTTATCTACCGTGTCAACAGATGAGAGGAACATATGGAATAAAAATAAATAATAGGGGGAACAAATTTAAAATAGATTTAGTTTGAAATGCTAGTGATCAATGAAAGGGAGGGGTAAAGGGTATGGTGTGTATAATTTTTTTTCTGTTTTTGTTTTATTTCTTTTTCTGTTGTCTTTTTATTTCTTTTTCTGAATTGATGCAAATGTTCTAAGAAATGATCATGATGATGAATATGCAACTATGTGATGATATTGTGAATTACTGATTATATATGTAGAACAGAATGATTATATGTTAAGAATGTGTTTCTTGTCATTTTTTAAATTTAAAAATTAATTTAAAAATTTAAAAAAAAAGAATCAGTCATCTGTGAATAAGGAAAGTTATACTTCTTTATCTATTTGGATGCTTTTCATTTCCTTCTCCTGCCTAGTTTCTCTAGCTAGAAATTCTAGCACAATGTTGAATTATAATGGTGACAATAGGCATCCTTGTTCATTTCCAATCTTAAGGGAAATGCTTTCAGTCTCCAACCATTGAGAATGACACTGGTTATGGGTTTTTCATATATGCCCTTTATGATGTTGAAAAAGCTTTCCATGATTGCTTTTTTGTAGTTTTTTTTTTTACCAGAAAAGGATGTTTTTTCAACATCAATTGACATATGGCTTTTCCTGATGAATTTATTAATATGCTGTATTACATCGATTTTCTTATGTTGAACCATCCTTACATTCCTGGTACAAACGCCTCTTGGTCAGGATGTGTAATTTTCTAATGCATCGTTGGACTCAATTTGCTAGATTTTTTTGCATCTATATTCACTAGGGAAATTGGTCTGTATTTTCCTTTCTTGTAACATGTCTATCTGGGTTTGGTATTAAAGTAATACTGGCTTCATAAAGTGAGTTAATTATCCCTTTTCGGTTTTTTGAAAATGTTTGAGCAGAACTGGCATTCATTTTTCTTGGAATGTTTTATAAAATTCCCCTGTGAAGCTATCAGCCCTGGACTTTTCTTTATAGGAAGATTTTTTTTTTCTTTTTTGGCTTTTAAAAAGGGGAATTTAATAAGTTGCTAGTTTACAGTTCTAAGGCCGAGAAAATGTCCCAATTACAAGTCTATAGAAATGTCCAATCTAAGGCATCCAGGGCAAGATACCTTGGTCCAAGAAGGCCGATGAAGTTCAGGGTTTCTCTCTCAAGTGAGAAAGCACATGGCAAACACGGTCAGGGTCTCTCTCATCTGGAAAGGTACATGGTGAACAGTCAGGGTTCCTCTCTCCTCTGGAAGGGCACATGGCAAACATGGCGTCATCTGCTAGCTTCTTCTCCTGGCTTCTTGTTTCATGAAGCTCCGTGGGAGGTTTTCTCCTTCTTCATCTCGAAAGGTTGCTGGCTGGTTGACTCTGTTTCTCGTGGGTATGTGGTTCTGCTCTGCGCTTTCTGAATCTCTGTAGGAAGATTTTTAGTAACTAATTGAATCTCTTCATTTCTAATAGGCTTATTAAGGTCTTCAAATTCTTCTTGAGACTGTTGGTAATTCATCTATTTCTAGAAATTTGTCTATTTCATATAAGTTGTCTAGTCTGTTGGCATATAGTTGTTCATAATATCTACTTATGATTCTTAAAAATTTCTTCAGGATCTATAGTAATGGCCCCCTTCTCATTCCTAATTTTATTTGCATCTTTTTTTTCTTAATCTAGCTAGGGGGTCCATCAATTTTATTGATTTTTCTAAAGAAAAAAAACTAAATTTTGTTGATCCTATTTTTTTCTCCAGTTCATTTATTTCTGCTTTAATCTTTTGTTATTTCTCTTCTTCAATTTACTTTGGGTTAGTTTGTTGTTCTTTATCTAGTTCCTCCAGGTGAGCAGTTACGTCGTCTATGTTTCTCGTTTTTTAAATGTAGTTATTTAGGGAGATAAATTTTCTTCTCAGTACTGTCTTTGCTGTATCCCACAAGTTCTGATATGCTGTATTTTCATTCATCTCCAGATAATGTATGCTGTTTCAAGCCATGAAGTTCATGATAATTCTTTTATAGCAGCCAGAGAAATTAACAAAACTGAAAGCATAATTTACATTTTAAAATATTTTATTTTGTGTGATTATTTATGAAAAAGCACATTTTGGAAATTCATTCTGAAGCAATTAAGTATTAAATTATGTAATGTTTATATAAAATCCAGTAATGGGGCAGGGATAGATTAAACAAGAACTGCCATGAAATTGTCCAGTGATGGAAGACTGGGTACACAATTGTTTGGCTTCATAACAGAGTCCTTTCCATTTTTGTGATTTGAAAATGTTCACTACAAAAAGAATATTGTCTTAGATCAATAGTTTCATGTGTTAAGAGGGATGGATTCCAAATGGCATGAGAAAATTCTTGTTTTAGAAGTGTATGCATGTGTCAAATCATGCATTTTAAACACATACAGATCACTGCAAGTCAAACTATATTTCAATAAAGCTGTAAAAAAGAATTGTGTTTTGGAGCTCCTAAGAAAACCCTCAGGCTCAGTTATTTTCTGGAAGAACTCACAGAACTCAGAAAGTGTTATACACATGGTTCAAGTTTATTACGGTATTACGTTGAAAAGGTACATATTAAAATCAATAAGTCAACAAGCAGAGCGGTGTCCAGGAGACACCAAGTGTTTTAGTTTGTAAGCTGCAGGAATGCAATATACTGGAAACAGAATGGCTTTTAAAAACGGAATGTATTAAGTTGCAAGTTATAGCTCTTAGGGCCATGAAAATTCCAAATTAAGGCATCCAGATAAAGATACCTTATCTTCAAAGAAAGGGTCAATGAAATTTGGGGTTTCTTGCTCAGCTGAGGGTAGGTGGCAAAGACTGCTAGCTTTCTTTCCTCACCTCATAAGGTTTCCCTGGGGGCATTCTCCTGCAACTCCAAAGGTCGCTGGATGTGTGGGATCTGTTGCTCTAAAGCTTTTTCCAAAATGGTTCCCTCGTGAAGGACTCCAGTAAGCAACCCCACCAGTTTGCTAACTGCCAGAATGCAATATACCAGAAATGGAATGGCTTTTAAAAATGGGAATTTAAAAATTGCTAGTTTACAGTTATAAAGCCATGAAAAATGTCCAAATTAAAACAAGGATATAGAAATGTCCTATCTAAGGCATCCAGGGAAAGATACCTTGGTTCCAGAAGGCTGATGAAGTTCAGGAGTGGTCTCCCTCTCAACTGGAAAGGCAATGGAAACATGGTGATGTCAGCTAGCTTTCACTCCAGGCTTCTTGTTTCATGAAGCTCCCCTGAGGATGTATTACTTCATCTCTAATGGTCTCTGGTGGCATGGCCTCTCTCTCTCATTTTCGTGGCTCTAAAATGGAACTCTCTCCAAAATGTTACTTCTTTTAAAGGGGTCCAGTCAAGGCCCACTTGGAATGCGTGGAGCCATATCTTCCTCTTATTAAAAGTTAATACCCATAATCGGGTGTGTCACACCTCCATGGGAACAATCAAAAAGCCCCCAGCCAGCAATATTAAATGAGGATTAAAGGACATGGCTTTTCTGGGGTCCACCACAGATTCAAACCAGCACACTCACCTTGAATGGGTGGAGACTCATCTCCATGGAAACCATCTAATCAAATGTTACTGTCCACAATTAAGTGGGTCACAACTTCATGGAAACAATAAAAAAGATTCCACCCAGCAATACTGAATAAGGATCAAAGGTCATGGCTTTTCTGAAGTACACAACAGTTTCAAACTGGCACACAGAGTAAAAGCTTTCAGCTGTCCTTTCCAAGTGCAACTGCACAGACAACGCTTAATTCTCTTAGCAACTTTGAATGAAAACATGCCTGAAGTACTGCCAGCCAGGGAAGCTCTACTGAACTTTGTCCAGTTTTATATTGGGGCCATCCATGTATCAATCCAGGACTTGCATGGCTCACCTTACTCAGTCTCTAGACTCTCCAGAGGTCAAACTGATACCAAGTGGCACAAGGCCCCAGGTAAACAAACTATCTCAAGCAAGAAGTGCAAATGGCTTAGAGGTGATTACCCAGAAGCCAAGCAAGATCAAAGCTTTCTTTGGAATGTCTTTGGACAACCCAGGTCTGTTGACTTAATCCTTTACTGCAGAGCAATACTCAAAACTTGCTCCTTCCTAATTATCTTACATATTTCTACTATTTATATTCTTGAGGCTATTTGCAGCTATTGCACCTGCACGGTGGAAACAGAGTTTAATGGTGTGCTACTTCCCAGCTCCACATTCAGCAGCATTATATTGGCAGGGTGAAATTGGCTGAAGTGGGGGTATTTACACTTGGGAAATTGAAAACACGATAAACAAGTTTTGCTAACTCTATCTAGACTTTTAAAATGATAATGTGTTACTATTTTGTATGATCTAAAATTCCAAATGTTAACTGACATTTTTGAGCCTCATAGGGCCTCAAGAGCTTAACCATGAGTTCCCCAGCTATTGCAAGATATATCCCCCACCCAGCAGGAAAGGCTAATCACTCAGTTCCCCTATCAACCAGTCCAGCAGCATCCCACCAAGTACTGAACCTAATGAATTTCACAATCCTGCCAACCCACAAAAGTATTCAAACAAGATCTCCTGCAGGAATCTGGTGGGTTGCAATCCTTTTACCAAGAGCCTGTCTCCCACAGTCTTTGTTCACTCTGCTTCCAAGTACTAATCTCATGTGGCCTGCATGGCAAGTGGCATCCTCCACCCCTAAGTTGCAAATGTACATGACTAATAAACAGCTGCCTATCTCATCTGTCCAGTGATGGGTGTCATATGTTGGGCTATCTTATACCATTTAGGTTGAGAGATCTCTCCTTCACCAATAGATGAATAGGAAGTAACCAGAACAGTTCATTGTGCAGACTAAACTTTCAAGCGGATGGTATGTAACCATTACATTGGGAATAGCACAAAATATTGGAAAAATATTCTTCCAGTGTTAAAAAAAAAATACAAAAAAATCACTCATGCTGCTGAAGAATGAGTGAACGTCCAACATATGTCTTTTGTTGTTTCACTGTCTTCTCAGTTATTAATAAAAGAAATGAGTCAACATTCTTTTAAAAAACAGACATTTCAAAGATATTTATGTGGCAAATTCACACATTAAAAATGTCCAACATTTTTATGATGAATCATTAGGGAAATGAAATTAAAATCACAGTGAGATACCTCTACACTACATGCTTTCAGAATGGCTAAGTGTAAAAAGATTGATACTATCAAGTATTGATAAGGATGGGGAGGAACTGGAACTCTCCTACACTGTTGGTAGGAATGCAAAAGGGTACAGCCATTTAGAAGTTTGGTGATTTCTTTAAAAGTTAAATGTTCACTTACCTTGTGACTCAGGCCTTGTACTCCTAGGGATTAGCACAAAAAATACGTAACCCATAACACTGGATATTGCATGACATCTCACGTAAAAAAGGGTAGTGTGGTCCTCACAACTAACCCAATCTCAAGGTGCCCTCCAAGCCCCACAAATAATCCTGGCATACAGGTCACAAGATTAACCACACAAACCTGTAGTTTATCCCAAGAGAATTTAGTGAGCAATGCAAATGAGGCAAAAAAAACAAAAAAAAACAAAAAAAACAAAAAAAAAACCCTGGAGTGAAAACTATTCTTGGCATCATTCTGCTTCCCCTGAGGTACAAAGTTTGGGATGCACACAAAACCTCTTCACTGCCTCATGCTGACAGAGTCCAATTTTGTTCATTCCCACCTCAAGATTAAAGGTGGCTTAAGTAAATATGGTCTTTATTGTTGCACAGACCAGAGCAAAGTGAAACAGTTAGTTCCAGATAGAATGGCTTGGAGGCTGGAAAAATCCATTGTGAGAATCAGAAGACCAAAAATCCTCCTGAAGAAGGTGTATCTTCTCTGCAAGGTGCCAGTAGAACCTAGACTGGATCCTCTTGGCCAATACTAACCAGTCAGATAGAAGGGAATGACAACCCCCAAGGATCTAAGCTATTAATGATTCCCTCCAGTGAATGGAAGAACAGAGGACTACTGTTCCCTGCTTACATTTGGGTGACTAATGCAGAGAGTATGGATCTGCATGTTGACCCAATACTGAAGAAATCTCGACATTTTGTCCAGATGTAGGACATTCAACTTCTAATTGGTAGCCCTCTCACGTCTCTCTAGTGTGTCATTATTTTGAATGAGGTGATAAAGTTCACTCCCTGGTATCTTCATCTTATTCTAAGGGCTTTCTACAGTGTGAATTTTCTGGTGTCAAATGAGGTTAGGCTTTTGGCTGAAGGGTTTCCTACACTCACTGCATTCATAAAGCCTATCTGAGTTGTGAAATTTCTGGTGCTGAATCAGAGCAGAGACCTGTCTGAAGACTTTTCCACATGTACTACACATGTCAAGTCTTTGATTGATGTGAAGTTTTTGGTGCTGAGTAAGTTGGGTGTTTCGGCTAAAGATTCTCCATACTCGCTGCACCCATAAAGTCTTTCTCCAGTGTGAATTCTCCGGTGTTGAGTTAGTCCAAAGCTTTGGCTAAACACTTTCCCACACTCAAGGCACTTATAAGGCCTTTCACCAGTGTGAATTCTCTGATGCTTAATGAGGCTGGAGCTTTGGCTAAATAATTTACCACATACACTACACTCATAAGGCCTCTCACCAGTATGAACCCTCTGATGTTTAATGAGGCTGGGGCTTTGGTTAAAGAATTTCCCACATTCGCTGCACTCATAAGGCCTTGTTCCAGTGTGAACTCTCTGGTGTTTAATGAGGTTGGAGTTGGAGGTAAAGAATTTCCCACATTCACTACATTCATAAGGCCTTGCTCCAGTGTGAATTCTCTGGTGTTCAACAAGGCTGGAACTTTGACTAAAGAATTTCCCACATTCACTGCATTCATAAGGCCTTTCTCCAGTGTGAATTCGCTGGTGCCGAACAAGTGTGGGTTTGTTGCTGAAGGTTTTTCCACATTCATTACACTCATAAGGCCTTTCTCCGGTGTGGACTCTTTGGTGCTGAACAAGGATATGTTTGTAACTGAAAGCTTTCCCACATTCACGGCACTCATAAGGCCTTTCTCCAGTGTGGACTCTCTGGTGCAGGACAAGTCTATATTTGCGATCGAAGGATTTCCCACATTCATTACATTTATAATGCCTTTGCCCATTGTGAAAGGTTTGTGCACACTCAGTTTCTTTTTGTGGCTTCCCCATGCTGTGACTGACTTGGTGCTGGAGAAGGCCTGAGCTCTCCGGGAAGGCCTTCACAAATTTCCAGCATGGGAAGGGCTTCTTTGACATATGGACCCTGTAGCTCTTCACAAAGGAGGCCCTGTCCATCCTGAATGGTTCCTCTCCATGCTGCTGTTTCTGGTGTTGGTAAAGTTTTTCACATGCTCTACCCGTATATAATTTCTGCCCAATGTGTGATCCCAGGTGCTCACTCAGGGGCAAATTATCTTTCAAGTTTGGATCACACACCTCACAGCGATCTACATTCTGGGTGGAAAGATCTGCCTTTGGAGTATTTGCCTGTGACACTTCTACAGAAACAGTGTGATCAGAGGATACCTCCTCACATTGTCCTCTTCGCCAACAACCTAAAAGCAGAGAAATTTTGGTGAACTTCATGTAAATTTTGGTGGGATGGGGCAATCCTATCACAAATGTGCGCTTGACATACCAAAGAATATTTTCAGGATGAGGGACTGGAGTCAGAGTGAGGAAAGAGCTACTGTGTAGTACTAGACCTCTAAAGGTTGCAGAATGAGGAGGATTCACCAGGCAAAAGACACAAGGATGGGGTGCTGCAGGGTCTACAATTCACTTCCCTGGGAATGGTTTTCACTAGGGCCTTGCCTGCTGGTGACAAGTGAGCGATGTGTAGAAAAATGTGCCCAGGCCCAGGAAAATCCAACTGTCACCAAGAAGTTGATGTTAAAGGACTATTTTAAAGATATATGCACAACTGTCAAATGATACATTAGGTGTAGGTCAACATTTGAGAGTGGTAGAAGACAAGAGATGTGGGGGGCAGTCCTGGGTCAAAAGTCAGAGTAGAAAGGACAGTTAGTCAAAATATCAAAAACGGGGAGAAAGTATAGCCACTGGTTTTGGCACCAAAATGGTGTTGGGCAAAAGACCAGTCCTTGATATGATCTGAACTCAGCCATTAACATCAATCTTTCCCTTAATAACAATTATCAGGGTCATCCCCCTTTTGAGCCCCTCTTTCTGTGACTGGAGTTACGTCCACCCTGTCATGCAGCCAGCTTTTCCCTTCCATTTCAGTTGGACAAGCTGGGATTTGGAATATGGAAGACCTAAGGGAAAGGGAGGATAGGTGAGTAGCCAGCACTAATCCAGGGGAAATGCATCCCAAGACAACATCAGAAAAGAAAAATATCACACAAAGTATCTGGGAGGGTCCTCCAGGATACACTTAGTGGTCTCAAAACATAATGACTATGTCGGATCCCTGCAATTCCTGGCATTGTCATGCCCCAGGAAGCTTCAGCTAATTGGGGGCAAAACCTGGAGCACAGAAGTGGCATGGATCTAGAGTAAAACTGATAGTGAGTAGCTGATGTAGATGGAATCCGTGGGGCTGACTCTTAAGTCTCTCAACCCACAAACCCTTCACTAAAAAGGCTTGGGCGCAGATGTGTTGGGGGTACTTGTGAAAGGTGGCAATGCACAGAACCTTCCTCTGGGACCCACAGCACTTACTACAGAGAACAGGGAAAAGAAGTAGAGAAGAGCAGAGCTATTCTTTGAGAAAAGGGAAAAAGCCGAGCCCTGCCCAGGACAGTGGGATGAGTATAAGGGCCTTACCCAGTGAGGCCACGAGTGCAAAGATCTCCAGCATCACATCATGGTACAGGCATCTTTGAGACTCATCAAGGAGCTCCCACTCCTCTTGGGAAAAGTGCACAGCCACATCCTCAAAGGTCACACAGCCCTATGATGGGGACAGTTGTGTCCATGAGCAGCCTCTCTCCCCGGGACCCCATGACTACTCTCCCCCAGCACAGTCAATATCTACTCTGTTAGTCCTCCTCCCTAACTATCCAACTCTGGAGCAATTTTGCCTGTTATCTCTTCATGCCCTATTGATCACTGGATCCAACCCTCAGCAATATCAGATAGACGGGCAGTTAAGCATCATCTAAAATCTGGGTTATACCAGAGTTTTTACCCATCTATTGCCAGACAATTCCCCGAGGGTTGCAAACACTATGCTTTCTAGATACAATCAAACTAAGGCTCACCTTTCTCTTAAGCTCCTAGTACCAAGGCCTTGAAGCAATTAGACCACACTCCCTCCTCACATGCACATCGCTTTTTGTCTTTGGACCACATCTCTCACATATCTTTGACTTGAAACTACCTCCTGGCCCATACAGCTGGCATTCTCCTGGCCTCCTCACATACCTTTCTCCATACAGCATCCAAAACATGTTAGGAAAATGCAATAGGAACCCTTTCTGTTCCAGATCTCCAATATCAGCCTCTAGTGCTACTTGAAAGCCCTTGCTGACTGGCCCAGTTTCTTACTTCAACCTTAGTCACCTAGAACTACATGCAACACTAGACACCCTTGGCCCTGTTCCACCTTTGTGCTGCACATTATAACCCTTCACTAGTTACAACTTTCTTCTGTCCACCGAACACTCACTCAAAATCCACATCACACTGCAGGACTAGCAACTCTCTTAGCTGATCCCATTTGCTCCTGAGCTAATACAATATTCTGACTAAAGCTCTGACTAAAGCTCACCAAGAACCACCACAAAGGTACACAGAAAGATGGATAAGCAACAGTCCAACTTCACTTTTACCTTACATCCATCAGTTATGCCTCTACATTCATCTCATGTCCACTCTCCCATGGAAATTTTAGCCACCTGCTGACTGCCCCCTTTTCTTGTCAACCTGGTCACTATACTTCCTTGTCTATCTGTCATACCATTTCCCCTCCAAGTGCCCAAGCAGAGCTCCTATCCATAGTCCCTATCCTTTCCTCTTTTATCCCCTAACAGCAATGCCACCACGATCTGAACATTTCCCCTCCTATATCTGACCCAGAGCTCCATCCTGGTCCACACACCAGATGTTACACTTCGGAGGTCTCTATCAAGAAGCTCAACCTGG
>PVIY010063720.1:0-10433 GCA_004026745.1 Myrmecophaga tridactyla | reverse complement strand
CTTTATGTGTCCATGATAGGCTATGTCTTTTTCATGAATGGGAAAAAGATTAAATTATTAATTCAAATATCAACTCATAAAGTTTTCTTTTATCATATCTGACAGTCCTACACTGATCTGTTTCATAGGAAACCCTGAACTAGTCTGCACAATTTAGCAGTGGAGCATTACCTGATCCAAGAATGTTCTCAGCCCAAGGCCCATCCTCTGAGGACCAGTAGCATTTTGATATTTTGCAAACTTGTTAGAAATACAGAATAGCTAACCCTATCTCTGACCAACTTTATTAGAAACTGCATTTTAACAAGATCTCCAGGTGATTTGGGTGCACAGTAAATTTTGAGAATCTCTGTTTTCATATAGCCAAAGTGCTATATGAATTAAGAATGCTTTCCTTTGGCAAATTCTGTGAGAAACTATGTACTGATGATTTTGGTGTTGATTTTTTTTTTTATCTGGCCAAATGAGATAAAGGAGGAATTCTACATCAGAACGAGCTAATGTATTTTGTGTTACTATTGAAGCTGAGACATGTTTATCTGTGTACTGCCATGCTAAATTCAAAACTGCATTTCATGGATTGCCGGTTTCTTTTCTCATCCATATGGAGAACGAACAATTTTGATTCTTTGTATGACAAATGAAATAGAAATGTAATGTAGGTTTATACCATAGTTATTATTTCTTTATGTATTTATGTTGGGGGATTGAAGGTTTGAAATTACCATGCAAAATCTTGCAAATACCAACTTTCTTAGATCTACAGGAATGCAAAGCCATAATAACATTAGTTTTAGACTTAGGGAGTAGTTTGGCATAAAAGAAAAATGATTGAAATATTGATCATTTCAGTTATGTGTCTCTATGTATATGTGTATGATCTTTTGAAAGAAAGATTTTAAAATTTGGGATGGTACAAGAACCTGCCCAGTGCTAATTTAAATTCTTGATAGATTCACCTTTTATTAAATCTCAATTGCAGTATAAATTTAGTTTGGGAAAAAAAACACTTGGACACTATTCATTAAGATAATTAAAATGCATTATAGAATCTGTTCAGGAAAAATGAAGGAAACATCATTGTCATTACAGATGGTTTATTCAATAACTTCTATTCTGAAAACCCATTAATTACACATTTTATTTCTTGTTCATTAACAACCATTTACCATAGATTCTGAGTGAGTCTTACAAATATATATTGTTCTAGCTCACTAGCTGCTGGAATGCAATATACCAGAAACAGAATGGCTTTCAAAAAGGGGAATTTAAAAAGTTGCTAGTTTACAGTTCTAAGGAGAAATGTCCAATCAAAGGTATCCAGGGAAAGATACCTTGGTCCAAGAAGGCCGGTGAAGTTCAGGGTTTCTCTCTCATCTGAGAAGGCACATGGTGCACACAATCAGGATTCCTCTCTCACCAGGAAGGGCACATGGTGAACATGACATCATCCGCCAGTTTCTTCTCCTGGCTTCTTATTTCATGAAGCTCCCCGGGAGGCCTTTTCCTTCTTCATCTGCAAAGGTTGCTGGCTTGTGGGCTCCCTGCTTCTTGTGGCTATGTCATTCTTCTCTGCCCTCTCTGAATTGCTCATTCTCCAAAATGTTTCCTCTTTTATAGGACTCCAATAAACCAATCAAGACCCACCCAAAAGGATGGAGACATGTCGTCACCTAATCCAGTTTAACAACCACTCTTGACTAAATCGCATCATCCAGGGAAATGATCTGATTACAGTTTCAAACATATGTATTGAATAGGGATTATTCTACCTTTATGAAATGGGATTTTGATTAAAACATGGCTTTTCTAGGGGGCATACTTCCTTTCAAACTAGCACATATATTAAGAGAGAGAATTGTTTTGTTAATAAATTTTATCTGTTTGTGAACCTAAACCTTGAAATATATATTTATTATACATCTATGCCAAGGGAAGGTCTTCAGACACTCTTAAAATATTATAAAAGTAACTTGATCATAACCTTATTTCTGTTTTACTGAATGGGAATTTTCAGTAGGTAATATCCAGAGTTCAAATAAAGGTTCTTTTTCCTTTATTCTTACCTAATAATATTTATTAATAATATAATATGCTTGTGGACAAAATCACGGCTTCATTGCTCCTTTCCCTCCTCTCTGTGTTTCTCTTGTCCTACCCCAGCATTTGTATTTTCTATGAATACAGATTAAGTTCATGATCTTCTGTGTCCTGTAAGTACCCTCCAGTCCTGCTGCTCCTCCTCCTCACTCCTTTCCTTCAAGATACTCCCCTCTTTCTTAGACACAAATACAAGCAGATATAGCATATACACTGAAAAATGTCTCTTGCACTTATTCTATCAAAGACTAAACCTAGAAGAAGGAATCCAAGGTACATGGGTATATTATGTAAGAATATTTGTCTCTTTAAAGTATGGGTAAGACAGGAATATTATTTGTGTATTTTATTATATAAAATCATTGCAGTGTTATTATTTGTAGATCCTAGAGAACTATCACATTGATTAGAGAAGAAAAAATGTCTTAGCTTTATTAATTACAAATATACCAGTTTTGTATTCATGCCTAAATAGCATATATAACAAAAATAATTAAGTATATCAGCACATCAAATTATTTTGGATGCATGTCTCACTTATTAAAACATCATATTCTAATTATTTAAAACATCATACTCCAATTACTGTTGCTATTCACATATTTAGAAGATAAGGGATTATTTTTCCTACTGAATTTTCTTCTTTGTATAACTTGAGCTTGCATTATTATTCATATTTTCTTAGAAACACACATCCTTTCCTTTATTTATTGTAAATGTAGTAAGGAGAACAAAGCCTTTAAAAGCTGTCAGTGGAAGGGAACTCCTACTAAGGGATGTAGTTTTTAGTTTGTAAAGAATATGAGATGCCTTGGGGGTGTGAAAATAAATACCCCAGAAGATATGTTAAAGGACAGTTATAAAAAGAAGAGATAAGTAGAGGAAGTTAAGTAGAATAAAGATGCAGGGTAGACAAAGTAGCCTCAGAAACTTCTGGAGAATATAATGGAGTAGGGAGCACCAAGATTCAGTCCTCCCACCAAAACAACAATTAAAAAGCCAAGAACTATCTGAAACAACTATTTTAAAACTCCAGAGGGTCAGAAGAGCACTGTAGGACATCCAAGAAAGAGTGGAAGGAAGAGGAAGATAAATTGCATAAAGAAATGTAAATTGCTCTCTTCTAGAGGCAGCGGCCGGTAACTATCCTCCACTTTCACTGCAGGCTTTCTTGGGTTAGCTCATTGGTGACAGAAAGGGACCTAAAAGTCTTCTTCCCCAAGAACATGAATGGGCAAGACTGATCACTGATCAGGGCTCTAGATAACCTAATTCAGATAGCTGGCTCCTGGCTCTGAGGGCTGCTATTGTTTCAACCTGCCCCAGACAAAGCTTGCAGCAATCTTTGTTTCAATTCCACTCCCAGCAGCCACTGTTTCAACCTTCCACAGACAGGGGTGAGGCTGTTGAGATTCAAAGACACGTGGCCCTTCCTCATGGTTGCAGGAGTTAGTTAATTGAAGGACTGCACTTGCTGCATAGGCCAAGTTGGAGCACTTTGGGGGACTGTTGGAGCATTTTGGAGTCCTTCATACTATCCTCACCTGGAAACTTTGTAGCTACTTTTTTTGGCCAGCTTGTGGGTCCCTGGCCCTTGTTGGCTGGGAAATACTGACTTGGGAAAGTTCTCTCAGTGTGACCTTCCTCCAAGAATTTGCCCTCCTGTCAAGAGCAACATGAGACAATAAAAGGATTGTAAAAAATCTATAGTGGTGGATAGTTTGGACCAGTGCTAAATATCTGGACCAGTGCTAAATATCTGGGAGAGGGATATCTGACTTCTGGAAAACATAGGGGTCAACCAATCTCCTATAATCAGGGGACCTCCAAAACAACTAACAATTAAAAGCCTAGGACAAGACACAAGTCCAAAAAGACAGGGAAAACCCTGCATACTGCATTCACCTTGGGCAGACCTTCCTTATATGAGGACTGAAGCTCAAGAAACTATCATCTGCATTATCACCTAAAAACACCAGATTATCACCTAGAAACCTACATCCCAGGCTGTAAATCTCAGAGTTAACATTTATAAATATTAAAATGCACAGTGGGCAATGTAAGAGTGCAAAACTAACAAAGAAACAGAAAATGATGGCCCATCCAGAGAAAGAAAATAAAAATACAGAAAACCACAATGAAGAAGACAAGAAATGTGGATGTATACTGAATTAAGACTTAAGAAAAAAAGATCTTAAAAATGCTCAAGGAAATGAAGAAAAGTACAGAGAAAGAACTATAGGACATCAGGAATATAATGAATGAATGATATGAGAATCTAAGTAAAGGGAGAAAAATGTTAAAAAGGAAGCAAAGAGAACCATTGGAGTTGAAGATCACAATAACTGAAATGAAAAATGCCCAGTGGGATTTCAAGGGCAGATTGGAGATGACAGAAGAATCACTAACTTGAAGACAAGACATTGAAATGAGTCAGGCTGAGGAGTAGAAAGGAAAGAAAGAAATATTAAAAGTGGAACTAGCCTAAGTCAGCTATGAGGTGCCATCATGCACACCGATAGACACATTATGGGAGTCCCAATAAATGCCAAAAAAAAAAAAAAAGCAAAAAACTTGAATAGACATCTCTCCACAGAAGATATATAACTGACCAGGAAGCATATGAAAAGATGCTCAACATTATTAGCTGTCACAGAAATGTAAATCAAAACCACCATGAGATGCCGTTTTATATCCATTAGAGTGGCTGCTATTCGAAAAAAAAATAAACTGAGAATAACAAATTCCAGAGATGTGAAGAAATAGAAACAGTCATTCATTGCTGGTGGGAATGTAAAATGGCATAGCCAGTGTGGAAAGACATGTTAGTAGTTCCTCAGAAAACTTAAGAATTGAACTACCACATGACCCAGAAATACCTGTACCCAAAAGAGTTGAAACCAGGGATTCAAATAGATAACTGCATACCAATACTCATAGTGACAGTAATCACAATTACCAAAATATGTAAGCAAACCAAGTGTCTCCCAACTAACAAATGGATAAATAAAATGTGTTATATTCATACAGTGTAATACTATTAAGCCATAAAAAAGGAATGAAGTTCTGATAAATGTGACAACATAGCTGAACCTTGAAGACATCATGTTGAGTGAAATAAACCAGCAGAAAGGACAAATATTGCATGATCTCTCTGACATGAAACAATTAGAAAAAGCAAATTTAGAGCCAGAATCTACAATGTATGTTACCAGGGGATTAAGAGGGGATAGAAGAATGGGAAGTTAAGGCTTAAAATGTACCGGGTTCTTATTCAGGATGATGGAAATGTTTTGGTACTGGATGGTGGTGATGGTAGCACAACTTTGTGAATGCAGTTAACAGCACTAAAATAAATATTTGAGTGCGAGTAAAAGAGGAAATGTTAGATTGTGTATATGGTAATAAAATGAAGATTTAAAGAAAAGTCCATAGAACTGTACTACATAGACAGTGAACCATAAGTCAAATCACAGACTTTAGTTAATAGTGCAATTATAAAAACAATGCTGTCATACATTGCAATAAATCATCCACACCAATGCAAGGTGTTATTGGTGGGGTGATACATGGTAAGCCTGTATTTAATCATGATTGCCCTGTAAACCCACAATTTCTCTAATAAAATTAATAAAATAAAATAGAGAAACTTAGAATGGAAAAGAAATGCAGAGGGAGGAGAGAAAATACGGCAGTTAGAAGTTCTCAGAAGAAGGAAGCCCAGGTGACTTTCAGGAGTTACAATTTTCAATTAAAATGCTAATTTATATATTAACCTCAGAGTTCAGAATAAACTTGCTACATAAAGTGCCCCTAGTTAGTGTTTTAATCAGTGATGATGAAAGTTTGGTTTACAGACCAATCTCATCAACTCTGGCTACTTGTTAAAAAATGCAGATTCTTTGACCTCATCCCAAACCTACTGAAATAGAAAATCTGGGTGTGGGGTAGAGAAATTGTGTTTTGAAATGCTTTCTAGGTGATTCCTATTCATACTTAATTTCTCTGTTCCTGTGCCTGTGAACCCATTTGTAAGTAGGACTCTTTGAAAACGTATTTTAAGTTAAGGTGTGGACTCATTGAAATCAGTAACTTCTAAGATCCTGTTTAGGTATGAGCAAACCGAATGAGGGTGGGCCTTAATCTGTATTATTGGAAGCATTCTAAAAAGCCAGAAGTAAAAAAAAAAAAAAAAAAAAAAAAAAAAAAAAAAAAAAAAAAAAAAAAAAAAAAAAAAAAAAAAAAAAAAAAAAAGACACAATGGGGTGTCAAAGATAGCTCCATGTGATGCGAGGCCAAGATGTAAGCAGGGAACCCAAGGCTTATGACCAGTCAGCACCAGAATGCTGCAAACATCCCATAGAAAGTATCACCTTGCTAATTTCTTGATTTGGAAGTTCTGGCCTCTAAAAATGTGAGTCAGTTTATTTGGTTGTTTAAGTCAACTCATTGTGTGGTATTTGTCACAACAGCTCTGACAAACTAAGACAGCTTTTGTTACTAGAAAGTGGGATTCTGCTATTACAAGTACCTAACAATGTGGTACTTGGAAATGGGTAGTGGGTAGAATCTGAAAGAATTTTTGAGGTGCTTGGTAGAAAACACCTAGACTGCTTTTGTTAAAAAAATATATTTTTATTCAGAAAGCTTCACACACATACCATCCATCCATAGTATACAATCAATAGCTTACAATACCATCACATAGTTGTGTATTCATCACCATGATCATTTTTGCATTTGTATCATGCCAAAAAAAAAAGAAATAAAACGAAAAATGAAGAAACACGTACATCCCATATCCTTCACCCCTCCCTCTCATTGACCACTAGTATATCAATCTACTAATTTTTGCCCCTTACCCCCCTATTATTTATTTATTTGTTATCCTCATTTTTTTACTCATCTATCCATATCCTGGATAAAATGAGCATCAGATGCAAAGTTTTCACAATGACATGGTCACATTGTAAAAGTGATATAGTTACACAATTGTCTTCAAGAATCAAGAACACTGGAACACAATTCAACAGTTTCAGGTACTTTCCCTTCTCTCTACCCACTCCAATATATCATAAACTAAAATAAGATTTTTATATAATACACAAGAATAATCTTCAGGATAAACTTTTGACTCTGTTTGGAATCTCTCAGCCAACGAAAGTTTATTTTGTCTCATCTGTCTCTTCCCCCTTTTGGTCAAAAAGTCTTTCTCAATCCCATTATGCCAGGTTCCAGCTCATCCCAGGAGTACTGTTCCACATTGCCAGGGTGGAGATGACTTTTAGGCATAATTAAAAGTAAATTAGCTTCTCCTTTGTAGGAATGTTTTATACAGGTGAATGCCAAGATCAAGGGCTCGGGCTATTGAATCAGTTATCCCTACTGCTTATGAGAATATCAGAAATTCCCCAGATGGGGAAGTTTAATATTTCCTCCCTTCTCCCCAATCTCCCAAAAGGACTTTGCAAGTACATTGTTTTCTCTGCCCAAATTCCTCTGGGATGCATAGGAACAACATATTAATCTGTACAAACCAACCAGATCTCATGCCTTATTCAAGATTCCATATAATTATGGTGTTGGAATAAGCTGACCATAGAAGTTCATAATAAACTTGCTACAGAAAGCGCCCCCATTAGGGTTTTGTCAGTGATGATGAAAGTTTGGCCTACAGACCAATGGTTTTGGTTGGGGTTTGGCAAACTCTAGTAGGTAGCAATGTCTAGCTGAAGCTTGCCTAAGAGTAGCCTCCAAAGCAGCCCCTCAGCTCTGTTTGATCTCTCTCAGCCATGGATACTATATTTGTTACACTTCTGTTTCCCCTTTGGGCCAGGATGTCATGGTTGGTCTCACAATGCCAGGGCCAGGATCATCCCTGGGAGTCATACCCTAATTTCCAGGGAGACTTTCACCCCTGGTTGTCAGATCTTATGTAGGGGGTAGGGCAATGATGCAGAGTGGGGCTTAGAGAGAGAGGGGCCACATCTGAGCAACAAAAAAGATCCTTTGGAAGAAACTCTTAGGCATAACTACAGGTAGGATAAGTTTCTTCACTATGTAGATAAGCTTTGCAAGAGCAAGTCTCATAATCAAGGGCTTGGCCTACTGACTTGGGAGTTCCTAATGTTTGACAAAGTATCAGGGTTTCCCCAGTGGTGAAGTTTAATATTCCATTTTTTTCCTTCCATCTTCTAAAACCTTTGCTGATACTTTTTGATTACCTGCTTAACACACTCTGGGATGTATCTGGGCTTTACATTAAGTGATACAGGATTACAGTTCCCTGTATTTGGACTGTTTAAATGAATTATCCTGACAGGTTTAGTTAGGTTATATTCTACAGAAAATTTCAATTCTGGGCAAAACAAACCCTCTTTTCTATGGTCTCATAGAGCAGGTGAAATTCTAAAATATAGACAATGTCTTTCTTACCATGTAAGAAATTTAACCCCAAACTCATTGACTTCATTCTTTTCTCTAAATACCAGGTTATAGATAATATAGCATAGCTTCTCAAAAATCTAGAAATAACAATTACCACCCCAGACTAAACATGGCTGATAGAAGAGTTACAATCTAGGTCTCAATTTTCTTATAAATACTTTCTAAATGAGACCATACCATATTTGCTCTTTTGTTTCTGGCTTATTTTGCCTCACAAAAATGACCCAAAGTTTCATTCACAACATTGTAGGCCTCACAACTTCATTTCTTTCTGTAGAATCAATAAATTTTCTATATATACTCTACCATTTGCCATTTTACTTCTGTCAGTACCCTTCAGCCACATTCATTCATTGGACATCATATGTAATGTCCAAAGTCCACAGTCCTCAACATTCTCAAATTTCAACAATTTCATTGTTCCCAAGAGAAAAATAGCTGGTAAACTCACCTTCACCAAATAGAAAATATAAACCTCCCAGTAGCTCTTGTCCCTCCCCCCAGTATTTACCTCTGGTATTGCTCTGGTAGTGTTGATATTTTTCTGTTAAACATAAGCCATAGAATGCAATAGCAGTTTTCACCCTATACCCCAATATTATTTGGTACTCTTGGTACCAGATTCCTAACTTTGAAGTAGTTCATGCAAAATCCTATTTATATTTGTACTGTAAAATGGTGGGGCATATGGGTCTGTACCACCCCTTTCAATCATGTTCACCATAAGTATGGGGATATTACCTATAGACCCATTAATGAACTGCCTTCACCTCTATCTATTCTCTTACATTTAAGTTCAATCTCATTATACTTACTTAGCAGGGGAAACACCATGATCACTGTAGCTTTGTAATAAGCTTTAAAGTCAGGTAGTGCAAAACATCCCACTTCATTTTTCTTTCTCAAGATGTTTTTAGTTATTTGGGGCATCTACCTATACTATTAAGCATCCTATACTCAGAAAATCCATGTCCCTTAATCCTCATTCAATATTGCTTGTTGGGATCTTTTTATTGTTTCCATGGAGATGTGACCTACCTAATTCTGAGTGGTAACTTTTGATTAGGTTGTTTCCATGGAGATGTTTCTCTACCCATTCAAAATGGGGTTGCTTATTGGAGCCCTTTAAGAGGGTACCATTTTGGAAAAATCTTTAGCGCCAACTGAACTGATAGAGCCCACACAGTCAAAGATCTTTGGAGATGTATAAGGAAAATGCCCCAAGGGAAGTTTTCTGAAATGAGAAGAGAAAGATAGCAGAGGTTGACATGTGCCTTTCAGACTGACAGAGGTCTTCTGGACACTTAAGCCTTTCTTGAATTAAGGTACCTTTCCCTGAATGCCTTAGTTGGGAAATTTTCACAGCCTTAGAACTTCAAACTTGCAACTTAATAAACTCCCCCTTTAAGAAGACATAGCAGGTGAGCCACAGTAGCTCAGCAGGCAGAGTTCTCACCTGCCAAGCTGGAGACCCGGGTTTGATTCCCAGTACCTGCCCATGCAAAAAAAAAAAAAACAACTAAAAGCCATACCACATCTGGTGTATTGCATTCCAGCAGCTTTTACAAACTAAAGCACATCCCTTCCAAGTAAATCTGGTTATTGGTTTTTCTATTTCTGCAAAGTAAGTTGTTGGGTTTTTAATTGGTATTATATTGAATCTGTAATTCAATTTGGGTGGAATTGACATCTGTCATGGTTAGGGACACGTGTCAACTTGGCCAAGTTGTGGTACCTGTTTATCTGATTGGGCAAGCGCTGGTCTGTCTGTTGCAATGAGGACATTTCATAGGATTAGGTCATGATCACGTCAGCTGCATCCACAGCTGATTCCATTTGTAATCAGCCAAAGGGGAGTGTCTTCTGCAATTAGTGATGCTAAATCT
>PVIY010063719.1:0-10420 GCA_004026745.1 Myrmecophaga tridactyla | reverse complement strand
TGGGATGTTAAGCAGAACTGCTTTCCTCTATGATGTGACCAACACCTTACAAAACCAAACCTGCCCCAACCCACACAACAGTCCATGAGAGTCCTTGCATCCCCCTCTGGCTGTGATAGCTCCCCTTATCCAACAACACCCCCTCCAGCAGTTACAGCTCTAGCAGCTACAAGCTTGCAATAACTCTCCACTCAGCCTGGCAATTTCTCACTCCAAAGCTGGACAATTAAAATCCACTTCCATTACACTACCCCTGCCAACCATATACCCTACTTGGGACTGACAACATTTTCCTGACCTCAGCCTGCCTGATGATTGCTGCCAAATAAACCAAACAAAAGGAACTCTGTGTAAGCATGTTTGCTCTGCTGGACCTGATGCTTTCGAAGGACATGAAGACTACCACATGATGGTCTATCAGTTTGGCCCTATGTAAGCCTCTTGCTCCTGCATGTACGAGGTTCCAACTCAGTATGTGGAACACAATATCAAAGACACTGTGCTAGTGGCATGGCAGTATTTTTGAAAGGACTTTCACCTCTGGCCCAGGAGACTGACCTAAAGTCAAGTACATCCCTGGGAGAGGCCTACAGCATCCCCAAATTTCACATTTTTGGAACTTTGTTTTTTTTTTAAAAAAGACTATATCCAATCTAAGGCAATGTGGTATCTGAAGCCAGAGGTGAAGTACTTTCAACATTAGTTGAATTTTAACTTAAAATCACCAGTTTCCTTTCTTGTAGTCAGCTCCATACCAAAATGTCAAGATGGTGAAAATCAAGAAACCTGCCTTTCAAGTGTGTCATATGGAATACTCATTCATGTATTGAGAGTATCTCTGCCAATTTTGTTTAGAAAGGAATGATCAAAAGCTCCCTGTTGTTGTTTTTAAGTAATTTCACCTGAAATATTTTCATAAATCTTTGGTTGCAAACATTTTGACTGTGTTAATGAGTTGGGGTGTTTTTTTTCCCCTCTTTATAAAATTGTATGCAAAATGGTGGTGGTGGGGCAAGGCTTGTAAGCCATATTTTTCTGTCTAATGATTCAGAATAAATTCTTTCACTTTTTTATTTTCTCACTTCCTAGATTTGAGTTTTTGGTTTAACAACCCCAAAATATCAGTTTGTCTTTTTGTACTTCACCAATGTTTTCTTTTCTGGGCCCCCTTCCAGCATGGTGCTACTTGTAAATGAATAGTGGGAGTGGAAGAGCAATTTGGTCTTAACCAGGGAGCATGCACACTTGCTCTAGAATTTGTCAAGCAGCAGATTCTCATATTAACTCTTGTCTAAATGGATTGCCTTTTGGACTCTGAGCTCTGAGGAGTTTTCTCTGCTGGTTTGACGGTAGTCTTTAGGCTTCCCTTAGATTGGATTTGGTGTCAAGATTGGCATTGGTTATGTGGGTCCACTGAAAAGGCACAGCACCCAGACAAGCCAATGCTGCTTCAAGGAGGTGCCAGGTAGAAGAAACTTTATACTACCAGGTGGCCACAGACTCAGTTAACTATTTTCTTTGGAAGTTTTCAATAAATTCATAAGCAGACAAATGATTGCTTCATTTATGCATCTCCATTCAGTTCTTCTTCTCATGCATTGAGTTCAAATGTCCTTTATACCAAATTCAAAGATGCTGGCTTTTCTCAATAAGAAATTCTGACCTAGTGGTCAGCTGATGTATTTAAAGAATAATGGTGGGATAAATTGCTTTCATGATTATATCACCTTCTATTTTCTTAGCCTATTCTTTGTACATGTGAACTTTTGTTGTCTTCTTATGTCTTGATTGACTCTGAAATGGGAGAAGTCTCTTCATGAATAGTATCCTCTGTGATGCTTGCTGTTTCTCTGCTGCTGTTTTTGTGATTCTCCTCTCGTTGGTTGCAGCCTTTCTCTCATAGTAAGGCTTGTTGAAAGAGTTTTAAGGTCACATATTAGATTCTAGGCTGTTCTCCTCACTCTGTGAAATATATTATCATGTCTTCACCTCTGAAGACTATTCTTTGTGAGCCAGTTATGGTAATATTCCACACTCTTTCCTTCTAAGATGTAGTCCAGGAATCCAGCCCATAGAGACAGAAGCAAGCCATCAGGGCAGAAGAATTTGCTCTTCCTTTTGGGGGGATTTAAGAACATATGTGGAGTGTAGCATCCAATAAACTGCTTGTTTTTCATCTCTTGGAAAAGGAACAGTCACTGCAGCTCTTAGGTCCTTGTTACCTTGAAGTTCCTGGGAAAAAAGTGCATCTTTCTACTTGTTAAAGCCTCCCTCTGCAGTTTCTAGGTCTACAAAGGAAGTGATCATGTAGCAAGTAGAGAATTATTATTTTTCAAATACTGCCCTTTTTTGCCATCATTCTTGTCTTAGAGATTTGTCTAGGATAGTCCCGACACTCCTTCCCCCCTTTTTTGATCTTTTAAAATAGGTGTCTCTTTCCCTGACTGGCCTCAAAATACTGCTCTCAGAGGCTTCTCTCAGTGGCTGCTCATTTTCACCATTTGTCTGGTAGCATGGCTTCCCAAACCATGTTTAAATTTAATGGATTTTTCTTTTAAGTTTAAGCTTAAATAGCTGTCTTACTGCCTATCCTGTAAGATTAGTCTACAGATTAAAGTTTGATAATTAAAAAAAAAAGATGTAGAAAGATATGGCATTCTAACACAAATCGAAAGACAATGACGTCAGAGCGGTACAATGGTGGCTCAGTGGAGAATTCGAGCCTGCCATACTGAAGACCTGGGTTTGATTCCTGGAGCCTACCCATGACAAAAAAAAAAAAAAAAAAAAAAAAAAAGACAGTGATGTTCATTTTATACATAGCAGAGTTCAGAGCAAGGAAAGTTATCAGGGTAAATGCATATATACCCAAAAACCAAATATTCAAAAACATAGGCAAACACTGTTTAAAATGGAAAGAGACATAGACAAATCCAGCTACTTTATTTGGAGACTTAAAAGCATGTCTATCAATAATCCTCAGTTCCAGCAGACAGAAATAAAGTATGAATATACTTGAACTGGATAGCAAACACATTCAACTGGATCTATTGAAAATTATACAACAGGCATCACAGAGTACTTAAACTAAATTCAGCAAAATTCTTATTCTTCTCAAGCTCCCATGGAACATACCAAGAAGACAATATTCTGGGGCAAAGAACACAAAAACAAATAAAGAAAAAAAGAAATCATATAGAAAATCATAGAAATGCATATAAACAAAATGGAACCAGATATAAGTAACAGAATGAGAGCTGGAAAATCCCCAAATAGATGGGTATTAAATAAAACAATTGTATTTAACAAATGATCTAAGAAGTCTCAAAGGAATCTTTAAAAATATTTTAAAATAAATGAAAACAATGCAGTATTTAAAAATTTGTAGGATACAGAAAATCGGTGCTTACTGGGACATTTATATCATTGGATGCATATAACAGAAAAAGAGAAAATTTAAAATTGTAAACAAGAAATTAGTCTTTAAGGGATGATTTTGATTACTTAATCATATAGCTATTTTTGCTTTTTGGTAGATTGAAGTAGACAAGAGGGAAAGTCCTGAAATCTGCAAACTATAATTCATCTGCCCTGATATCTGAAATGATTGTAAAAGCCCATATCTTGAGCTTTTGTGATGATAAGAGCTGTTATTCCCTTTTTCTGGATGTTTCCTTATAGGGTAAATGTCCTAAGACTGATGCAGAGCTTGAAGTCAGCCATTATCTAATTCCATCCCCTTATGTTTGTAAGTCATATCAGCTAGACTGTGCTATTGAAAGATAGGTGGGGGCAGGCAATAGTGACCCAGTGGCAGAATTCTCGCCTGCTGTGCCAGAGACCCAGGTTGGATTCTCGGAGACTGCCTATACAAAAAAAAGAGAAAGTTATGTGGTTTTCCTTCCTTTCTGATTACACCTAATTTCGTATTGAAGTAATAGCTCTGCCTCCCCTCATTTCAGCTTATGTTCTCCTATTGAAATAAATGATAATGATAACACCATTTCCTTTTCTGCTTAGAACTTATTTAAAATTGCAATGACCTCCTCTCCCTTTGCTAAAATATTTAAAATCTTTGAAGTCCTTAAACCCAGGGAATTCAGATTTTGGGCAACTAGTTCATCTACTCTCTTACTGCATCTACTCTCTCAAAGAGAGAAATAAAATCTATCTCTCTTTGAAACCCTCAGGTCTCAGGAATTGTGTTTCTGAGCGCATCTGACAAAAGAATCCATGGCCTTTGTCCAGCAATAAAATCAATAATCTCTGCTTCAACCTCAACAGAATATAGAAAAAAGAACAATATAAATTGGAAGCAAGGAAATATAATAAATGATGAAAATCAGAAGTCAGTGAAATTGAAAATATAAAGACAATAGAGAAACTCAATAAAATCATAACCTGGATTATGAAATGGATATACAAAATTGAAAAATCTCCAGCAAGGGTAACCAAGAAAAAAAAGAGCTGATACATTACTAATATTACAAATAATGGGATATCAATGCTGATCTATGAACATTAAAGGATAATAGAGACATATTAAGAAGAATTCTATGACCACCAAATATGACAATTTAATAAGATAGACTAATTCCTTGAGATACACAATCTACCAAAAGTCACAGAAGGAAAACAGATAATCTGAATAGGCTGAAATTTATTAGAAAAGTTTAAAGAATAATCAACAGCCTTCCATAAGGTAAAGCACCTGTTGCAGTTTACTTCAATATTGCATTCTACCAAACACTTAAGGAAATCTGGAAGAGGCAATATGATAGGAACTGACAAGCAGTGTGGTGGCCAGGGGTCAGACATAGGAACTAAAAATTGACTATAAAATACCTTAGTAAACAAATGAATGATAAATAGGCTTTATTTATTTATTTATTTTTTGCATGTGCAGGCACCAGGAATCGAACCCAGGTCTCAGGCTTGGCAGGCAAGAACTCTGCCTGCTGAACCACCATGCCTAACCCTAAAAAATAGACTTTTAAAGAAATGAAAACTTTATAGAATTTATCAATAGCAGGCATGCATTAAAAGATATATTAAAGGGAGAGCAACACAATCCACATGGCAGAATGTGATGCCTTAAGGCTCCAAATCCCCACAGCAGCTATGAGCAACCAACAAGAACTGACAGAAACATGCTTCTCAAAGCTTGGGGGACAGTTAAAGGACAGCACTAACAGGGTGACTGCCAAGTGAAGAAACGACTGTGAGAAAAGTTTCAGTCTTACTCTTCATCAAAGAATTCATATCAGAAAGAAGCCATAGGAAAGTATCAAATATGGGAAAGTCTTTTGCAAGAGTGCTCATCTTATTTAATATTAGAGAGTTCATACAAGAGAAAATCTTGTCAATGTAAGCAGTGTCACAAAGGCTTCAGCCAGCTCGCACATGTTGCTCAACATCTGATAATTCATATTGAAGATAAACCTTATGAATGGAAGACATGTGGTAAGGTCTTCAGGAAGATCAAACATATTTTTGAATACCAGTGAGTTCATAATTGCAGGAAGCTTTCTGAATGTACTGAATGTGGGAGGCCTTTTGTAATGGCTCATACTTCGTTCAACAACAGAGACTGTGTGTTGGCAAAGAACCATACGAATATTGGAAGACATACAGAGTGAGGACATCCTTTATTAATCATCAAAGATTTCATACTGTCAGGAAATATTATGAGCATAATGTTTTGGGAATAGCTTTTAGCATTTTAAATCCCTTTCTCTATTACAGAGAATTCATACAGGAGAGAAACCTTATGAACGTAGCAAAGCCTTCGGTCAGATTGACCACCATACACAAGATAAGAGAATCCATGCATGACAAAGTCACTATGAATGTAATGAATTTGGAAAAGTTTTCTGGTTGTGTATATCTTGCTCATGAACAGGGAATTCATACTGTGAAGTCATCTCAAACCATTCACTCCTTCCCATTCCAACACCACCAAATCTCTAGATTCATCTCCTGAATACCTCTGGATCCATCAACTTTTTTCTATTCTGTATCCTATCATTGCATTCCTAGACAAATCATCTCATGTGGATTTCTACAGGTGGTGCCCCTTTTTTCTCTTCTCTCAAGACCATTTTAACACTGAACCAGATTAATTTTTCTATACAAAACATTTATATCATATTGATACTATCCCCTCAAAATAAAAGATATAAACAAAAGTTGACAGAATGAAAAGGAGAAAAGTACAAATTCATTTAAATGACTAGTAGACAAATCCACAATCACAATGGAAGATGCTAACATGTATCTCTCAACGACTAATATAACAAATACCAAAAGCCCAAGCTTCATGAGAAAAATAAATACAAAAATATCAAGTGCATTTCAATCAATCAGTGAGAAATAAACATGATAACAATATTTAAAGTAGTATTCCTGATACATTTGCATGAAAAGCATTCAATAGTTGTGAATGAATTCAATGAAAGAGGTGCAAGACCTGTACACTAAGAAACAGAAAAGTTATGTGAGCTTAAAGATTTAAATGAATTGAAGGATATATCATGATCATAGATTGTAAGAATAAACATTATGCAAATGTTCATTTTTCCCAATAATCTATAAATTCAGTGCAATCCCAGTCAAAATATCAACAGGATTACTTTTTTGAAATTGACAAACTAATCATAAATTGCAAAAGAATAAGAATAAAAAGCCAATCTTCCACAAGAATAACAAAACTGAGTATTAAATTGTCAGATACACCTATAATAAAGTTATACTAATTAAACGGATGTAAATTTTCAGCAAGCACAGACAAACTGACTATTGAGACATAAGAACAAATTCAGAAGCAGATCTAAATATACAGAGTCACCTAATGTATAACCAAAGCTGATACCACCGAAAAAGCATTTCAGAGGGTATTTTTTCTAACTGAATCATTCTGGGTTAATTGGGTTTCTGTAGTATAAAAATTATTATCTCCTACTTTCTAGAATAGACACAAATCTATTTTAAATGTGTTGCTAATCTAAATGTGAAATATAAAACAACAGAATGTTCAGAATAAAGCCAGCGGAAAACTTCACTACTATGAAGTTGGCAAAGATTTCCCTCTCAAACAGACACAAAGTCCAAAAGTAAGAAAAGGTATTATCAATACATAAATCCAGAAGATTTTGTAAAGAATTTCTGTAAATTGATAACAATAAGAAAAAGGCAGAAAATAAATAGAAAAATGTGCAGAACAATAGGCCACCACTTCATAATGGGGATATTAAATTGCAAAATTAACATGAAAATGGCTTAAGATTTGTTAAATGAATGAATGAATGGGTACTTAAATAAAGTACTGAATTAACATGCCATAATGGAAAAATTGAGAAAGCTCTTATAAGAAAACACTGATACAGAACAATATATACAATATACCCTAATATATGTTATAGTTATTGTTTTTTGAGAAACTAAGTTAATAAATGGGAACATATCCATACATGTCCATTTCTGCCTTAGATGTGAATTATCTCCAGACGGAATATGAGAAACTGTTATTGAAACAGTCTGGGAGGAGAAACTTGATAGATCACAATAAGCATTTATTGACAAGGTAACTAGAATGTAGTAGATATTTGTTCAGGGCATTTTGGGGACACCTTACCCAACTTAAATCTGCAAATTGCAAAGACAATGGAACACATAAATAATTAAAATGTACCCAACAAAGGAAAAAATCTTTAAATACTGTGCACTCAATTGCTATTTTTCCATGAATCTTTCATTGCCATAATAGGGCAGAAATTCTTATAAAAATATCTCAGATAATAAAGAATGAGCCATCTCTTAATTTTGACATAAACCTGTTCAAATCATCTTGGAAAAAAATTAGAGGAAATAAAGTATATGTGTTGTCAGCATGATTTGATTCTCTTTACCATAGCTCAGTAGAAAGAGTTATAGAGCTGGAGATAAACCTATCTAGTGAAAAGAGCATTAATGAAATTACTTGAATTGGGTCCATGATACACATTTTTTCCAGCTTCAAGCTAAAGAAACAACTTATCCTTTCCAGACCCCATTTAAGAACAACAAAAACAAAAAATCTGAAAAGTTTCATATAAGGATCAAAATATGAGTCTCTTTTTAAAGGTCTACATATATGCCTCTGAAAATATTTTCAGTTATATATTTTGTTTCCCAGGATAAGAACACATCACTGGAAAGCAAATGTATTATCAAAGACATATAAAAATTAAATTCTCAATATTACTGATTGAATGTTTATGTTCTGATAGTTAATTGCTTAAATATTATGGATAATTTTAAGATGAAAATATCACATTTTGAAAATGGGAAAAAAGAACTGTTGAATATGTTTTTAGTAAAACAGAACACCTTTTCTTAAAAACTAGCTACTATTTCTCTAATTTGAGAATAATGATTAAACAAATCATTAATCCAGAAATCGAGTGTAGAGTTCTAGCCCACTGCTCTATGTAAATAAAAGAATGAGTTGTTATTACCTTCCATGGATGAGAAGCCAATCTTTTTGTTTTGTCCAATGTCTCTCCTTCCAGTTTTCAGTGCAAGTTCTTCATGAAGTGCATGGACAAAAGCATACACAGCAGTGTAGACATTGTAACTCTGGTGTGACATGTTCATGTCCAAAGATGAAGAGGTAGACTGTCCAGGGTGCCATTTTGTTCACACTGTATCAATACCCTCATCAGCTCTTCATCTAAATATATACATCCAAACATTACAGACCACACATCTTGAATAAATATATCATGAGGATATTTTGGAGGCTGAACACTTTGGAGAAAATCTTTAAAACCAAGAATCTCATCTTTGTGAAGGGAAAATGATAAGCCTCCTCCAAAATATATAGAACTTACACTTTGTTCAAAGGGTAATGTCGTGATATACCAGTCAAAAGTTGTGACCCAGACATTACCATATGGAGGACCACAATGATTTCTATATAAAAATCTCATTAGAGAAAATGTATCTCCAAGTACAATGATGACATTTATATCTGTGAGTCTTTGAACAAAACTGTTGCTGAGATCGACAGTAATCATATCAGTTACAGGAAACTCTGGAATTTTCTCTGTAAAAGCAACACAAAGTCCATTGTTGACCATTTCTTCTGTCATGTCCCTGAGGAATGCTTCCCCTCTGAGGTCATCAGGAACCACAAGACCAATCCAGACCCAACCAAAATGCAGCAGTAGTCAAACAATCCCCTTAAACAGAGCTGTAGTGCTCACAGGAAACTGGTAAAGAGACTGAAACTGGGTTCTGTCCCCAAGACTCTGATCAAAGGGACCATAGGAGATCTAAAGAGAGCACAAAGTTACTGCTTACCTAACATCCTGATGTTTCCTCATGAACCACTGTTAGCCTACCTCTTAAATGCACTGTGGAAGAAATGGAAAAAAAATGAATAAGGATTTTACTAAGAAATAGTACTATGTTGCATATTATTTTTCACTTAATTTTCATTGCCTACTGCTTGTGTGCTTAAGTTTCACTGCTTACACTACATATATACTGGTTGCTCCTATACTTCTCTTGACATTCCCTCTTGAAACTACTCTATCAGTCTTTTATCCCTATTTCTCTTGCAAATTTTTAAACTCAATCACTCATGTCCAGTAGTTTAGACTTTATAAATCACCTATTCCATACTCCACCATTTTCTTTGCACATGTTCTGTGACTCAGCATGTAATGAATCTGCACATGTTCAATAGTTAGATCACCTCTCATTACATCAGCTGCAGCCACTAAACCGTGGCCAATTCCTCTCTATTAAAAGTATCAAAATTACTGCTGTTCAAGAAGTCAGATTTTGGGTTGCCAGGCCAACTGCTGTGTTCCTATGTACCTATTGATAAATTCCTTTTCTCTTTGAAACAAACACAAACAAACTCAGTCACTAAATAGTTCCAATTGCTAAATCAAATTACAATTATCAAACCTTGTCTTTCCTGATCTAATATGGATATGCAACACTTTTCTCCTTGAAACAGTTTCCAAGGTTGGTTTCCAGGATTCCTTTCTCTCAATTTATTATAAGGATAAGTACCTTTAATCATTTTTTATTGATTCTTCCTTATCTATCAAAGTTCTTAATGCCTGAGCAACCAGAGTTCAGAGCAGGATTTTTTTGTCTTTTGATACAAGTATGAAATTTTGAATGATCACATTCAGCCACATTTAAATGTCCACCCCAGATAATAACCCAAAAGCAAGGCCCTCATAGCTGGTTAAATAACTAAATTTAAGTGGTTAATACACTTCTCACAATTATCAGCTTAAAACCATTATCTTCAGATATAGATGCTCAATGATTGATTGACTAGGTGGGTGGATGAATTGAAGGTGGAATCATTTAATATTTTAAATATGTAAAATCATAAATGCATTAAAATTACAGATGA
>PVIY010063718.1:0-10410 GCA_004026745.1 Myrmecophaga tridactyla | reverse complement strand
AGTTCTGATGTGAGTATGATTAAAACAGGGTCTGATCCTTGGGTTAATACATTGCAATATCAGTGAATTCACAGCTCTACCAAAGACATAAAGTGAATAAAATAATCGACCACGTCTTTTTTTCCCTAACTGAGCATTAGTTCAGAACAATCTCTCATTTCATAATATCACTGTAATTTGCCAATCAAAGAGATGCCTCAGGGAGCAGATGATGAAGAAAACATTAGTGGTATTCTACCTCACAAAGAACACAGGACATCTACAAAAACTCGTGATATTGCTATTTAATATCTTGCATTAATAGTTTAAAAGACACAGTTGGCAATGTGAAAATGACCCAAATTGCTATTCAGAATCAGTGAATTAGGCCTATGAGTGTAGAAAGTGCTAAGGGAAAGTTACTGGTAAAGGTCCCTGCCTATAAAAACAATTTTTAAAGAGCAAAACTGTATACCTGAAAGAATCCAGTGATTAGTAAAACCATCAATGAAAGAAGAATCAGGGCTGTAATGTCCCTTATATTCTTACCTAACTTTTATGGAATGTACAAGAGAAAGTCACAGATGGAGATGTATGTGGCTTATAGAAACTTCATCATATTGTGACTCAAGTGCAGGATGTGCCTTATTTCAAGAGCTGATTAACACAACCTTGGCAACAGGTACAGAATATTTGAAATGACAAATGGTTTTCACCAAAAGCATATAACACAAGAACAGTTTATTTCTTCTTTCAGGGAGGTAATGCACCTCAGCCCCTCCAGTAATTAAATAATTTTATATGTACTAATGACCTGCATTAAACATTTACCACTGAATATTCAGGCAGAAGAGTCTGGCTCAATACTGAATTCTGGAAATACACTCCTAGATGTCAAATGATGTAAAGAAAATGCAGAATAAACAAGGTTTTTGATGGATGAAAAGTAGAGATGAAGTGCTGGTAATAAATAATATTAACTTTAAATACACTGATACGAGTAATTTGATTCACATTTCCCAGTATTTAACCTCCATTAATGTAGAGTAAATTTCCAAACTTGAGGTGAAAGATCCTTGTACATAGAGACTTTCTCAGCAGGAAAATATTTTTAAGGCATGCTTTATGTCCTTGTTTCTAAGACTATAGATAAATGGGTTCATCATGGGAGTGACCACTGTGTACATCACGGAAGCTATTGTACTTGCCCTTGTGTTTTGTGTAGCTGAGGAACTAAGATACACTCCAAAGGCTGTACCATAAAACAAGGACACCACTGAAAGATGAGACCCACAGGTTGAAAAAGATTTAAACTTGCCTCCACGTGATGAAATTCTCAAAATTGAGCATCCAATCTTTGAGGAAGAGAAAAGGATTCCAGCGAGTGGAATAACAGCCAAAATTCCAGTTGCAGAATACATTGCTAGTTCATTGAGGAAGGTTTCAGAACATGCAAGTTGGACTACTTGAGTAAATTCACAAGAAAAGTGAGGAACTTCCAACTCTGTACAAAAAGTCAATCACAAACACATTAGGCCATGCAAAAGAGAGTCCAGAGCACTCAACATCCATGACGTCAGCAGCAGGAGATCACAGAGCCTGGGGTTCATGATGACCATGTAGTGCAGTGGGTGACAGATGGCGATGCAATGGTCATAGGCAATCACAGTTAAGAGAAAGTCATCTCATCCTCCAAAAACCATGAAAAAATACATCTGGGTGAGGCAGCTTACGTAACCTATAGTTTTGGTCTCTGTCTGGATGCTCACCAGCATCTTTGGGACAGTGGTGGAGGTGATACAGATTTCTGCAAAAGACAGGTTAGCAAGGAAGAAGTATATGGGCGTGTGAAGGTGGGCGTCAGGGATGGTGGCCATGATGATGAGCAGGTTCCAAGTGAGAGTGATCAGGTACATCGTCAGGAACAGAGCAAATAGGAGGGGCTGCTCTTCTATGTCTTTTGAGAGTCCCAGGAGGATAAATTCTGAAACACATGTTTCATTCTCTGATTCCATGTAACTCATGAATCTGCTGGAACAGAGACCAGAGCACGGCAGGTTTAGGAACAAGCAGCTCTCAGCAAATTAACATAAACTCTGTGGTTTGCTTTGCAAATACATTGACTTAATTATTTCTTATTAATTTTATAGAGATTTAGTGCCCTTTATCTGAAAATGTCAGGGTAAACAAACGTTCCTACTTCTCCTTGATGCTATTGCTAAGAAGCCTTCCTTGTCCACAATTTTAAACTTTTACCTAAGGCAATATGTTCCACTTCAAATGCTCTTAGACTTTTTTTCATTCAAAAATCACTTGACCAGCTATTTTGCACAATGTGATGAAATAGTTGGGCCACGGATATTGGTGATGGTAGCACAATATTTTTATTTTTATTAATATTGCTAAATTGCACGATGAAAATGGATAGAATAAGAAGTTTGAGTTGTATATGATTATTACCATAAAATTAAAAAAATAAAAATTTTCTGTCTGTATAGATAGAAAGATCAATACTGTTAATATACCATTTCATCTACATCTGATCTATACTTTCAACTCAACCCCGTTACCAATGTCAAGAAGTTAGTTTGCTGATATCTGATAAAATAATTTTAAAGTTTGTAAGGAAAAGCAAAAGTCCTAGACTACCTAGAAAATACTGAAGAAGAATGAAGTTGGAGAATATACAACTAGAATATAGATTATTATCTGATTTCAAGTGTAACTATTAAGATGCAATGATTAAACAATGTGTATTGGTGAAAGAGGCACATGAACTAATATGCAAGAACCCAATAGACACAGAAAGCAGATGTTAGGGAGCTCAAAAACAGACCCCCACAAATGCAGTCAACTAGTCTTTATGAATGGCAAAAACAATTTTATTGAAAAAGGAAGATCTTTCAAAAAATGCTGTGGGACAATGGCATATGAACATGCAAAACAAAAAGGAACGTATACAAACATTGTATACATTTCAGAAAAGTTAACCCAAAATGAATCCTGTACTCAAAATTAAAATGCAAAGTATACCTCTAGAAGTAAACATCCAAGAATATCTGGGGGCCTGTGATTTGGTGATCAGTTTTTAGAAATAGCACCCAAATCATGATCCATGACAGTGAACATTTATTAATTGGAATTCATTAATATATAAAACTTATGCTCTATGGTAGATATTGATAAATGACTTTTCCCTTCATATATACAAAGAATCGTTAAGACTCATCTAAAGAAAGATAACACCCAATGGAAAAACTGGGCAAAAATTCTGAACAGCAAGTGAAATGAAGAAGAGATGTAGGTGGCAAATAAGTATGTGAAAATTGGCTCAACATCATTTGTCATTAGGGAATTGCAAAATTAAACTGCAGTGATATACCATCACACATCTCTTAGAATACCTTAGGACGTAAATACTGACAATACCATGGGCTATTGATATTGGGGAGCAGTACAGACTCTCATTCACTGCTGGTGAGAATGCAAATTGGTGCAGCCAGAAGACAGTTTGGCAGTATTTAACAAAACTAGACTTAAGTCTCACCATTCAGTCCAGGAATTGTGCCCTTAATTATCCAGTTGATTTGATAAGTTAAACCCATATAAAAACCTATACATGAATGTCTTATAGAAGTTTTATGTATAATCTCCAAAATCTGAAAACAACCAAGATGTCCTTTAAAGTCAATGGATAAACACACTCAAATGTATCAATACAATGGAATATTACTCAGTGTTAAAAATGAATGTTCCCTCTAGTCACAAAATAAGCATACATCTTGCATGATTACAGGTAACTGAAGCAAAGTAGTCTAAACACCCTGCACAAGTATGATTTCAATTATATGACTTCCTGGATTAGTCCAAATAATAGAGACAATAGAATGAACAGTGGTTTCAAGGGATTGGGGAGAGGGAAGGAAGTTGAATAGGTGAATCAGAGAGCACTTTTTAAAGCAGTGAATCTATTTTGTATAATCCTATAATTATAGATACCTGACTTTATGCATTTTTTAAACTGACATTTACAAAAGACAACCCTCCGTATATGCGAATAAAAGTTTAATTGTCAGGAGAATAGTAGTGCCAGGATGGAACACAAAATGTGATAAAACAATCTAATTGTGCTACAATCATATAAAACATGCCTACTGAGGGGATGAGGGGAAAAGGTGCTGAAATGGTAATACTCGATATGAATGGAGTCTGGAAATTAAGGGGACAGAAACTATATAAGTAGTGTATTCTAATGGATAAAGCTTATCGGAACAGAGTGTAGGCTGACAATTCTATCACATCTGCACATGTATACTGGAATCAAGCCATTAAGTAGATGATGCCAGGTAAGGAGAGAAAAAGGCTTTCACATGGCTCTACCAAAAGAGGGACTCTCTCCAAAATGTTTCCTCCTTTAAAGTATTCCAGCAAGGAACTCCACCTTCAGTGGGTGGAGACACACCTCCATGAAAATCATCTAATCAGAAGTTACCACCCACAAATGGGTGGGTCACATCTTCATAGAAACAATCAAAATGATCCCACCCAACAATATTGAATGAGGATCAAAGGGCATGGCTTTTCTGGGGTCCAACACAGATTCAGACCAGCACAAAACTTGAGGGCATAATGTTGAGTAAAATAAGCCATCAATGAAGGACAAATATTGTATGGTGTCTGTCCGGATTTGAAAGGATTATGTACCCTAGAAAAGCCATGCTTTAATCCTGATCCATCTCGTGGAGGCAACCATTTCTTTAAATTCCTGAATAGGGCATGAGACCTTGTTTTTCTGTACAGATTAACATAATATCCTGATACATTCCATAGTATTTTGGGCCGAAAATAAAACAGAGTTTGCAAACTCCCCTTGAGGGACTGGGAAAATGTTGAAGTATTAAACTTCCCCATCTGGTGATTTCCTAATATGATCTCAATCTTAAGGTATGTATTTATGACCATTATTTCTGCAATGGTGATGTTAAGCCTACTTATAATTATGCCTAAGAGTCACCCCCAGAGAATCTCTTTTGTTGCTCTGATGTGGTCTGTCTTTGAACCAAAGTCTGCAAAAAGCTCACTATCGTTTCCATTTTGGATATGACTCCCACACGTGTGGCTCCCTGGAAACAAAGTGTATGACTCCCAGGGTTGAACCTGGCACTGTCATCATTGGATTGAAAATACCTTGTTGACCAAAATGAAGAAAGGAAATGAGGCAAAATTCAGCTTCAGCAGTCAAGAGATTTCAAATAGAGTAGAGATGTCATGTTGCAAGTTACTCTTATGTAGGCTTCAACCAGGTATTAAATATTGCCACAGAATGCAAAGCCAACACCAAAAGTATTCCTTAGCAACCTAAAGACTACCCTGGACTCTAACAAATAATCTATAAAAGTTCTTTTTATTAAGTTTATTTTTTTTAAGAAACTACAGGACTCCAAATTGTTGGTATCCCAGATAAGCTCTGAAACCCAGAGGTAACAGTTTCTCAAAGGACATCAATCAGTTTCTTTTCCTACCGATTAAGGTCAACACCATTTTCCAGCATGAAGATAAAATGGCCATTGCCAAGATTTCCCTGAAGATTGAGAGAATGATCAAATGAGAGTGGAGTTGTAACTGGAAATTAGAATTTAATGAATGATTGTGTCTACTGAATCAAATAGATATGTCACAGGCTTTTCATTTTCTAGTACATTAGACTAGCCAGAAGGAAATACCTGAAACTGTAGTCATCCAGTAACCTTGATACTTGATTATGATTGCATACCTATAGAGCTTCCATCAAGTGACCATCTGAGTGTAAAAACGTTGTGACTGACACTCCCTTTATCCAGGGTATGGGAAGATAAGAATTAAAATAAAAATGTGTAAAAAATAATGATAATGGTAGATTGGTAATATGGTGGGAAATACCCATATGCAAACTATGGGCAATCATTACAGTACTACTTTGTTAATTTTTCATCAATTGTTAAAAGTGTTAACTACTATTAACACAGAAGTAGAGTTCCAAAAAAGCGTTGTCATCCATTGTAACAAACTCTCCACAGCCATGCAACCGTTGATGGTGGGGTGGTGTATATGAATCTGCATTTTATGCATGCTTTTTCTTTAAGCAACAAATTCTAATAAAATGAAAAGAAGTCAAATACAGCATTGAGGGTTGACATACACATTTATGAAAATTTAAAATTTCCTGAAGTGGAACTGAAAGAAAATTTGCTGCCATAGAAACCAAAGTGGAATCCAGAAAAAACATTAGACAATAAAACAAATTTATACTTGTAGATTTTCCCTAATTCCTGCAGCTATTGTATGTAGCGCATTCCCTGCCATCATATTTTTTTTCCTACAGCACAACAGAACTTCTCTGGTTAATTCAAGTGATTCTTTTGTTCCACTGACTATTTCCACCCAAGTTAAAAGAGAGAAACAAAAACACCTTTTCAAAACTTTAAGAGATGGAACAGATGAATAATCCCAGGTTGAATGATTTATCGCAGAAGTATACAGTTGGATCCAAAATTTTGAGGAAGGTAATCTGAAATTGAAGGGAAAATGAGAATGTTGACACTGGTGGAAGACCACTAGGATGTGTTGTCCAAGACCCTCTCATCCAGCATTGGAACTCTGTCATTTGCTTCTCTTTGAAACTCAGCTCTTGTCAAAGGTGGAGGGATTTGATCCTCCTAAGTATCACATACATGCACTTTGATAGTGGCTACACTTTTATGGTGCATTCTTAGTGGTGAGGGCTCTGTTACTGCTTTCTACAGTGTATGAATTTAAATCATATTCCCTGTTTTTGACTGTTTATTCTGAGTTCTCCTACTCTTGACAATTAATCTTCCAACAGAAAGCATGCATCTCTTTGGAATGCCTTAGATTTTGCATGGAAGGGTCCCAGTAGATAATTATTGGATATATCCAATGGAATTCTATTGAACAGGGCATATATAACATATATCCTTCTATGTAACATAACATTGAAAGTTTGAAGACAAGAATTAAATCCCAAATTTCTGCTGGAAAAATAATAGTATTTTCCTCTGTAACATGGTGTTTATTTCTCACCATGATTCCTGAAATGTTATTTTGCAGATATCTAAATTTTAATAACTCTTCAACGTTTTCCTTCAAACAAAACCCAACGATGCACTTCTTTCACCAATAGCACACAATTTGATAATTTTTCCTTGTATCCATGTATAGATTCTTCAAGAATAAAATTTAATTTTCTGTGAGAACAATTCTATCCCTTCAGTTCAGATTGAATCATAATTGTTATTACTTACTTTAATGGTTTTGGTAATCAATATACATGTACTAACAATCCCAGGAATATTTTTAATCTGAGAAAAAATTGGAGATGCTGGAATGGTAATGGAAGCAAAGTTTGAAGAGTTGGTGTATATTGCAGATTAGCAACCATTTCCATTACTCACTCAGGATCTGCTCTACAGAATATTTTTTCTTGAGAACCTGTCTACAAGCTGTGTGTATTGGGAAGAAAATAGGAAGTCTTTGGAAATTTTCAAAGAGATAGAATCGCCCTTTCTCCTGAAGTACACTCAAGTGTAAATGTGGCGTCCAACATGGTGTATATATCACACAGTGTGACATGGATGAGGTGGACTGGCCCTTAACAGGCATTTCTCCTTCCCTCTGGTTTTGGATCCTGTGCTGGAGAGGATGGTGAACTAGCAGGTGCATATATAATCAGTACTTCTGGGATGAGCTTCTTACTACCTGAATTGCAGAAAATGTTGCATTTGCTGATTTAACACTTTCAGTGGAGTCTTCATGATTATAGTATGTCCCTGGTGAGAGCAGAAGTATTACATTTCCTGGCTGGACTGTTTTCTACTGCTTCTTTTTCTTTTCCTTTTTTTTCTACTCAAAAGAAATACCTCTATCTTTTTCAAAAATATTGAGAATATATGCCTGCTGAATTTCTTCATAATTTTTTAAGAAATCCTTTTTGAAAGAAATTTCTGCTTAAAGAAAAGGAGTAATGTGAGTACATTATTAGATACAGGAACTGGTTGCAAATGCATGAATCTTCCTGTGTAAGATTCTGGAATTGACATGAACTTGTTGGAAGTGAAGACCACAATGATGCTGGGTACTTCGGATAAATGTATACAACTCGTTTATGGTTAGCATTGGCAAAGTATGATTCACAATATATTCTTTATAGTCATGTCTAAAGAAAGTGCTTTATCAAAGACTTATGGAAATTGGTTTATGTGATAGAATATTTTGTTGAGAATTCAATCTCAATGATTGTGGAGCAAGGTGGGTCTTTTATTTGCACTGGAAAGACATGAAAAAATGACAAGCTGAGAATTTTAATCCTCAGATTATGGCACAACCAAAACCAAGAAATTTGTAGTGCTGCATGAATTAAATGTCTTTTCTCTGACAAATTACAGATCTGACATGGATATGAATAAAACAGAGTCTGATATTTGGGTTAATTAATTGCAAAATAAATGAATTCACAACTCTACCAAAGATATAAAATGAGTAAAATAAATGACCACATCTTTTTTGTCTCAAACTGGACATTATTTCAAGCAATCTCTCATCTCAGAATGTCAAACCTTATTTGCCAATGGCTCTGATGGGGAAAGCATTAGTGGTATTCTACCTCACAAGGGACACATGATGTCTACAAAACCCTGTGATATTATTTCTTAATATCTTGCATTAATAGTTTTAAAAGATACAGTTGGCAACGGAAAAATGACCCAAATTGCTTTTCAGGATTGGTAAAAGGGCACGATGATTGTAGGAAGTGCCAAGGGAACTTTACTGAAAAATGTCCCTGCCTATAAAAGCAATTTTTACAGATCAAAATTGTGTCCTTGAAGGAAATCCAGTGATTTGTAAAACCATCAATGATTGAAGAATCAGGGATTGTAATGTCTCTTATATCCTCACCTAACTTGTCAGGAACCCTACAGTAGAAAGTCATAGATTGACATGGATGTGGCTTTTTGAAACTTCATCATAAGGTGACTCAAGTCCAGGATGTGCCCCATTTCAAGAGCTGATTAACTCAACCCTGGAATCAGGTACAGAGCATTTGAAGTGGCAAATGGTTTTGGCCAAATGCATACCACTCAAAAGCAGTTAATTTCGTCTTTGCATGGAGGCCATACACCTTCGCCCATCCAGTAATTACAATAATTTTATATGTCTCTAATGACCTGCATTGACAATTACCCCTGAATATTCAGGCAGAAGATGCTGGCTCAATACTGAATTCTGGCAATACCTTCCAAGATGATGTCAAATGATTTTAAAGAAAATACACAATATACATTTTTTTTTACTCGGGCAGTCATCAAGAATCGAGATGGTCTCAGACATAGCAGGCGAGAAAGCCACTGAACCACTATGGCCCACCCAATATACAAGGGTTTTTGATGGATGAAATGTAGAGATAAAGTTCAAGTAATAATGCAAATAGCGTATTACTTTTATATACTGACAAGAGACATTTGATTTACATTTGCCAGTATTTAACCTCTGTAAATGAAGCATAAAATTTCTGAACTTGAGCCAAGGCGTCCTTATAAGGAGAGACTTTCCCAGCTGGAAATTGTTTTTAAGGCATGCTTTATGTCTTTGTTTCTAAGACTATAGTTAAAGGGGTTCAGCATGGGAGTGATCACTGTGTACATCACGGAAGCTATTGCACTTGCCCTTGTGTTTTGCATAGCAGCAGAACTAAGATACACTCCAAGAGCTGTTCCATAAAACAAGGACACCACTGAAAGATGAGACCCACAGGTAGAAAATGCTTTATACTTGCCTCCACGTGATGAAATTTTCAAAATAGAGCATGCAGTCTTAGAGTAAGAAAAAAGGATGCCAGTAAGTGGAATACCACCAAAAATTCCACTTGCAAAATAGAACACGAGGTCATTGAGAAAGGTGTCAGAACATGCAAGTTGAATTACCTGAGTAAGTTCACAAAAAAAGTGGGGAATTTCCAACTGTGTACAAAAAGTCAATCCCAAAACCATTAGAACATGTAAAAGAGAGTTCAGAACATTCAATGTCCATGACACCAGCAGCAGGAGACCGCAGAGTCTGGGGTTCATGGTGACCGTGTAGTGCAGTGGGTGACAGATGGCCACATAACGGTCATAGGCCATCATGGTTAAGAGGAAGTCGTCTAATCCTCCAAAAACCATGCAAAAATACATCTGGGGAGGCAGTTTCCATAAGTTATAGTTTTGGTCTCTGTCTGAATGTTCACCAGCATCTTTGGGACAGTGGTGGAGGTTAAACAGATGTCTGCAAAAGACAGGTTAGCAAGGAAGAAGCACATGGGTGTGTGCAGGTGGGCATCCGAGATGGTGGCCAGGACGATGAGCAGGTTCCCAGTGAGAGTGACCAGGTACATCATCA
>PVIY010063717.1:0-10411 GCA_004026745.1 Myrmecophaga tridactyla | reverse complement strand
ACCTGGTCTTCTGTCTGTTGGCACTGGGCTCTTAGAGGTTGTGCAGTAAATGCTGAACTGATGCATGGACGAGGGAATGAGCCAACGCATGCTTCTTCTGGCCCTGAGGAGACGGGGGTGGGGCGTGGGGGGGAGGTGGCCCTTTCCTGTATCCCTCCCCGCGAGCTTTGTCCTCTGAGAAGGCAGGCATAGCCTTGCCACCTCCTGCCCCTGGCCGGCCTGTTCCAGGCTCCCAGTGGGGGCTCCGTGAGGGGAGAATGGGAGGCTCTGAAGCTCCAGGAAGCTCTTGAGCGGCCTCGGCCCAGCCTTAGCCCAGTCACTGCTGACCTCAAGGCTGCCTTCCTAAGGGCCCCGCTTCTCACGGTGTCGCCAGGAGAGCAGAGCGCTGGGCGGGGGAAGAAGCAGATTCTCCCAGCCCAGCACCGCTGCCTCGCAGGCCCCTGGAGGACTGGGCACCAGGCTGAGGCTGGGGAAATGCTGCTCCCCTCGGGGTAGGGAGCTTCAGCCTGGGCCGCACCTGCCCTCCCTGGGCTTTTCCTCTAAACTGGGCCATCAGCCCCTCGGAGGCCAGAGGCTCGAGTCCCCTCAGTGCATGGGGTCCTGCCACGGGCCAGGGCTGAGAGGGGGACGGCTGTGGGGCATTGCCCCAGCCGTAGGGACCGGGCCACGGAGGCCGCCTGCCCAGAGGGAAGGACTCTCCACCCTGGCCTTCAGGGCCTCGTCCCCCAACCCTGGGGCCATTACCCAAGGGCTCTGCCAGCTGCCACCCCACTGACCCCAGAGACCACCCATCCCCCAGGGCCCGAGGAGGGGCACCTGGACCGGGGTGCCTGCTGGCTCTGTGACCTGCCCTTCTCCCAGCTGCGGTGCGGTGGGGGCTTCAGGGCCCCGGCAGAGAGAAGGGGAGCCCATGGGTGCTGACCGCTGAGGTCCCTGTGGGTTCTAGAGCCCCCGGCAGCATTGACTGGGCCAGCAGGCCCCTGTGGCTGTGGGGCGCTGCCCCTTCCTGGTGCCCAGTAGAGGGGTGACGCTCAGCCGATGTCCAGGGAGTGAGGGGATGAGTGGTCGAAGCTCCAGCCGACGAGCCCCTGCCTGCAGCCCCTCAGCTGCCCGGCTCAGTCTCTGCCCCGCTGTCACTTGGCCCGCTGCTGCGGCCATGGCTCCGGCCCTCAGCCTAATCCTCCCCCGGGTCTGTTCCCGCGTTGGCTCGGCTGCTGCCCAGCTCTCTGGGCCTGGCAGGCAGGGGCCCCCGGCACTGCCCCCTCTCTGAGGCTGGGACCACCTCCCACTGCAGGGTGCCGATGGCCTCTTGGGGACAGCCGCGGGCAGGGACCCTCCTGGGGGCCCCCCTCCTGCCCTCGGCTCGCTGCTGCAGCTCCTCCATCTCCAGGGCGCCCCTGCTCTCAGCCTCACCACCTGCCCACTCCGCAGCCCACCCTAGCCCAGGCCCAGGGGTGGGGCCGGATGAAGGAGCGGCGCCGGCTGCCTCCAGGGGCCCCGGATCTGTGCTCATCGCCCCAGCAGTCACCCAGTGTCACCCCAGCAGGGGTGCAGGGCCACCAGTGAGGGTGTCCCCGCTGCCGGCGCTGGGCTGGGTAGCTCCCCTACGCAGGCCTCCCTGGTCCCTGTGGGAGCCTGTGGGGTGTGGTCCACTGTCTCATCTCACGTCGGAGGACGCCGAGGCCCAGAGAGACGGAGCTGCCCGGCAAGGAGCAGAGCCGAGCTCTGGAAAGACTCATTTGGACCCAAAGACTATGTCTGATGAGGAAGAAACCCCTGTCGCCCTGGGGTCACGCCCAGTGTTTTCTCCTCCTGCGGCCGCTTCGCAGCCCCCGCCCCCCCCCCCAGGGTCCCCAGGCCCCCAGGGCCCCCCACACCCCCAGGGCCCCCCACCTCTGCTTACTTTGCACTCTTGTCCTCTCTGGCCAGCACAGCAACTCTGAGCCCAGGACAGGCGGCAGGGTGGCCAGGCGGGGGGTGCCGGCCAGCCAGGCCCTGATGGCTCCCAGCAGCTCGTGCCAAGGGCAGCGAGCCACGGCCTGCCCGTCTCTGCCAGGCCCTGGCCCTGCAGCGCCACCGGCCCCCTCTGCCGTCTTCCTGCGTCACGCGGCCGCCATCCCAGGCCCGCCCTGCACAGCCGAGGCCTTGCTCTGGTTTCACAGAAAAGGGCCAAGTCCGGTTGGAGTCCCCCGTCCCCCTGCTCCCCCACCCCCGGCCCAGACCCCTGGAAACCATCAGACGTGAGGGGGGCCCAGCCCCCAGAGAGCCATCACCAGCAGGAGCCGGGGGGCCCCCAAGGTTTTGAAGCCAAAAACAAGGCGCTGATTTCAAACCTGTGTCCCGGCCGCATGTGTTGCCTGGCCCCTGCATCCCCCTGGAGCCTGGGTCCGGCCATCTCCCCTGGCTTCCGAGCCGTGGGCATGGCCACAGGTGGCCGCGCGGGGGTCCACAGAGGCCACGGCCACAGGCGGTCCACGGACAGGGCAGAGTCCAGGCCTGAGGTCAGAAGGCTCCCCCGGATCTGCCGTCTCCCTGGTTCCGAGGGGAGCAGGACCCCGTCTGGGCTTCAGGAGGGCCGCCCCTCTGCCGGCCACGCGGCTGTCCTGAGCCCCTCTCTGCCACATCCCCCAGCCTCCCGCGGCCCCAGCTTGTTCAACAGAAGTCCTCGGGCCACACTCCAAGGTGTCCCCATCTCACCCTCCCCCACCCGCCCCACCCCCCTTTCCCACCTGCCCGCGGCCCCTCTCCTCTCGGCCCCTCCGCAAACCTCTCAGCACCCTGCAGGAAAGTCCCACGTCACAACGCTGGCCCGGGAGGCCCAGTCCCGCTCTGGCCTCAGCGCCTCCCACCTGCCCGCAGCCCCCCAGCCTCACCCCCAGCACCCCGACTCCCCTGGCCCCCCGCTGTCCTGCTCATCCTGCGCCTACTGTCGGGGCTGCTGTCCCGCAGAGGCCCACGGCTTTCTCCCGCACTTGCTTCACATCCAGCCAGCCCTGTGGCCTTCCCCGAGGCAGGTCCAGCTGGGTCTGCTTGCCTCTGCACTCTCCCCCACTTCAAGGACAAGTGGGTCACGTCTCATCAGGACCCCGCAATTCAACCTCCAGAGTTCTCTTTTTCAAGGGAGTGCCTCTAGAGGGGGACTGCTGCTTCAGCAAACACCCCCCCAGACCAATCAGGGTGGCCCTCCTCCCCCTTCCTGCTCCCTCCTCCCCCCACCTCCCCCCTCCTGCTCCTTTCTCCCGCTTCTGCCCCGCTCCCTCCCGCCTTTGCCGCATTGGCTGTGCGGCTGTGCGGCTGTGCGTGTCACAGGGGCATTGCGGGAGGCTCGGCCTGAGCTGCTGCTCCTTCTGTGGCCTCCGGAACTGCCCGGAGCTGCAGCCGCATGATGCCCTAAGGTCTGATGTGAATGAACACTGACTGCTCCTCAGGCCCGCCTGGAAACCCCCGACTGAAACATGAAGAGACAATGACGCTGCTGGGGCCAGCCTAGGCCTGGGGTTGGGGGTGGTCCTGCTCTGCGGCCACTGGCCGCGGGAACTGCCCAGGCCCTGCCGGTCCTGGTCTCGGCTTCCTGCTCTTTAAAACTGGGTTTTCAATCTGTCAGGGTCAGCTAACCTAGGCTTCATCACACAATCAGCTCAGCTGTGTTGTGGCCTAGAACATGGAGTTGAGAAGGATTCTGAGGTTCGCTCCAGCCTCAGAAAGAAAGGCGTGCTGTGATCAGTGGTGCCCGCAGCAGGGCCCGAGACCAGCCAAGGCTTTAGATGGCTCTCCAGGGTATGTGGGTCTCAGTCCAAACGGGCCTATGAAAGCTTGATGTGGACACAAGACCTCAGAGGCAAGGATGTCCCAGAAGAGAGAGCCCCGTGGCACGGGAAACCCTAGATAAGTTTGGTTTGGTGACTGAGCCGGGGAAAGGTTGCTTCTTCCCCAGGTGGAGTGAGGTCAGGGGATGCCAGCTGAGAGCCAGCTCTGCGTTTAGTGTCCCACGCGGGCATGTGGGTGCTTGGCACGGAGCTTGGCCTCCAGCGTGGAGCCTCGGGCCCCATCTCTCCTGTGGGGCAGAGAGGCTGGCAGAGTCTCCTCTTCAGGCCTGGCCAGAGCAGCTGTGCCTTGCGGGGAGGCAGTGGCTGGGATGAGAGGGGCAGGGACCCAGCCTGGGCCCTCTGGGAAGCCACGTGCCCTGCAGCCGAGTGGGGTCCCCTCGCAGAAAGGGGTGCCCTTCTCTATCCTGCACACAGGGTCCCTGTGGGCGAGCAGCAGCCCCATTTTCACATCTGACACAGTGAACTCGCCAGCACAGACCAGGAGCAGCTGCCTCTGGTGCTGTCACAGAGGCATGGAAGGACAGACAGCAGGAGTCATCCCTGTGCAGTACCCGGAGGGCTTCACAGAGGAGGCGGGCTTGTGCCAGGCTTTGCAGGGAGCAGCAGTGTCCACTGCTTTGGGGGGAAGTCTCCCCCAAAGGCGCTGCAGCTGGCTCGTTTCCACTGCCCTCCCCAGCCTGTCTGTTTTCTTTCCTATCTCTCTGTTTTGGTTCCTGCCGACATTTCCGCAGTGTACACACAGACACTTCATCTTCAAAGCCAAGGAAGCTGGCGGCTGGAGCAGTCCCTGAGGTCCCTGCAGAGGGGATGGCCATGGGGCAGACACAGGGTGCCCACTCCTCACTGCCCTCTCTCCAGGCCTCAGCCAGGAGGTCATTTCAGGGCCCTTTGTCCTCTAAGTAGCCATGAAAAGGCAGTAACCCTGGGCCGACTACTCTGGAGAGCTGTCAGCATGCCTTTACAGCTGCGGCTTGCCCACTTTGTTTTTTATTGCCTGGAACTCAGTCCAAAGGTTTTCCTGGGTGGAGCTCCAGGATATAAAATGGAGACTAGAGTGACCCTGGGGTCACCCCCCTGCTTGCCCCTACAGAGCCTTGACACTCCTTGGGGCATGAGTAGTTTAAAAACTACTGACCCACAGGTTAGGATCCAAACTTGTAGAGCTCACCACAGCTTTCCCTTCTTTCCCCTGCCACCCCCTGCACCCCTCCAACTCCACCTCTGCCACGCCAGGACTCCTGCTCCTGCCCTGGCCCTCACATGTCTTGACACTAGCTGCTTTGTCATTCTGGAATGCCCTCCTTCCTTCCCACTCTTTTTCTGGAAAACTCCTAGTCATCCTTCAAGACCCCAGTTGGGGTGTCACCTCCTCCAGGAAGCGCGCCTTAACCACCCCCACCCCACCCGCAAGTGGAGGCATCTCTTCTTCCTCTTTCTAGTTTCCATCTCCCTCTGCCCCCATGGCCCACCCCCGTCCCATTTTCCTCCCACTGCATGTCTCCCCATTTGTGTCCCACATGATCTGGAGTCCTCAGGGCCAGGCTACTTCTCTCCTCTGTGTCCTCTGGGCTGGGCCAGGGTAGGTGACCTCTGGATGCAGACCGGGGCGCAAGAGTGGGTGGGCCTTGGAGCACCACTGCGTGCTCGCTCAGGGTCCGGCTTGGGCCGTGTAGAGGCTGAGCCTGTGTATCTTTAACGTCCACCTGGAGAGGGGCTGAGACAAGACGGGCCAGGGCTCCTGGGCGCCCTGAGTGCACTGCTCGCCTGGGGACCCGGGGCTAAAGGTCCCGAGCACGGCGTGAGGCAGCTGCCCTGTGGCCCAGTGGAAAGGAGGTGTCCATTCCCCGGCACTGGACCAGAAGGTCACTTCCCAGGCAGGTAACCACAGCGATACGTTCCCTGGCAGCCTGGGACGCACGACGTTTCCTCAGACTCCGGCTTTGTCCGTCCCTGGCTCAGGCTGAGGATGGTCTGGGGCCAGCTTTAGAGCGCGGACGGATTTCCAGGGGCCCTGCCCCTGCCGCTGACCTGGCCCCTGGCCTCCTGGCCCTGGGTTTCCAGCCGTGAAAGGAAGAGATGGATTTGGGGGAGAGGCGGTCAAAACCTGCCGCAGGAGACTTCCACAGGACGGCGGTGTTTTTGCCAAGCGGGATGTGCTGTGCATGGGAAACCCTCTCGGGGACTTCAGACGTCGTCAATGTTAACGCCAGGGAGAAGTTTTTTGGCTTGAGAAAAAACAAGATGGTCACAGATTGACAAACTCAGAGAAGCCCACCCGAGAGCGCGGGCTGCGGGTTCGCTGAGCATAAGAATAACCTCTAGGGGCAGAGGCCGGGGTCGGGACGGAGGCCCAGGGGCCTGAGCCTCGTTGGCAAGGTTCTAACGTTTTTTACTGTAGGAAAAAAATGGGAAACTATTTATATGGTCTACTTGAGTAACAAAAAAAGACAACTATTTTTTCCTTTAAAGATCAGACTTACAGGACTGGCTGTAGAAAGGCCCATCGTTTTCCAGGAGCCTCCAAACATGCTCCCTTTTGGAGGCGACGGCGCCGCCTGGCCCAGAGCGTCCTCCTCACTGGCTGGAGTTTTGGGGTCAGACCACTGACCCCTTGGGCCTCAGCGTCCCTGCACATGCCGCAGGGAGATGGGAGGCTGGGCCCTGTGAGCCTGGGTCCTGCCCGGCCTCGCGTGGGGCTGGCCGCAGACGTCGTTGCCCCGGGAGGCAGGGCCAGGGCTGGCCGTGTCCCAGGCTCCAGGTGACGGCAGAGACCCTCGGGCTGGCAGACCAGGGCAGCTGAGCTCAGGCCCGGGAAGACATCGGGGCTCTGCAGCCTCGGGGAGGCAGACAGGGGCCCAGCTTGCCAGCCTGCTCCTCTCCTTGTCGGGACCTAACAGCGTGTCACTAGGACAGAGGTCGCCTGCTCAGGGGCCTGCTCAGGGCCCACTGGCCCTGCCCCGACTCCTATTGCCGTGGCAACAGCCCAGCAGGGTCCCCAGGGCCCAGGAATCCTGCTTCCACCAGGGGCGGGGTGGCAGGGGTCAGACAAAGACATGAAGAAAGCCCTGTTTTCAGCAGGTCACAGGGAGCCGCTGTCACAAGCTGCCACGGCCGGACCAGGACATGCAGAGCCACTAAGTCACCTGGACCCAGAGGTGGACAAGCAAAAGGCTCGACCACAGGGCAGGACGCACACGTCACCCTTCTCACCCAAAGGCGGAGAGAGAAGTGAGACCAACTGAAGTGTCGGTGGCTGAGAAATCTCAGAGTCGAGAGGCTATCCTGGAGGTTATTCTTACGCATTATAGAGATATTCCCTTTTTAGTTTTTGGTGTATTGGGGTGGCTGGAGGGAAGTACCTGAAACGGTAGAGCTGTGATCCAGTAACCTAGATTCTTGAAGATGATTATATAACGATATAGCTTTTACAATGTGACTGTGTGATTGTGAAAACCTTGTGTCCGATGGCCCTTTTATCCAGGGTATGGACAGAAGAGTAAAAAATATGGACAAAAAATGAACAAATACATGGGGGGCAAAGGGTAAAATAAATTGGGTAGATGGAAATACTAGCGGTCAATGAGAGGGAGGGATAAGGGTATGGCATGTATGAGTTTTTTCTTTTTTCTTAATATTTCTTTTTTCTGGAGTGATGGAAATGCTCTAAAAATGCTGATGAATACACAACTACATGATGATATTGGGAGCCCTTGATTGTATACTTTGGGTGGACTGTATGGTGCATGAAGATTATCTCAATAAAATTTTTTTAAAAAAAGCATGGCAGAGCCATCCAACGGCAGGGGGTCAGTCATTTGAGGGATAGTGTTGATTAAATGTATTATTTTACAGTAAAATCCTCATGATACTCGGGTATGGGAAGCAAGTCAGAAAAATTGTGCCAATCAGATGCCATTTTTGTAATTAAAAAAAGAAAAAAGAGTAATAGGCATATATACACATAGAAACGTACAGAAGAAAATATTTCCAAATGTTAGCAGGATTATGTGTGCTTTTTAATTTCTTTTGGCTAATCAATATTTTCTACAATGAACATATATTTCTCTTGCATTTCTAAAAACTTTTAGTTTTAAATGTTTTTAAATGGTTCAGAGAATTAGAGACTGGTCATCCTTTCCTTCTGTAGTCAAATTCCAGCTAACAAAACCCATGAGAGAGCACTGATTCATGGAATCAAGGTTTCTTCATGACTAATATTTTACTTATCCAGGTGCTGGTATTTCAAAATGTTTTGCATTAACCAATTTTTAGAAAATTTATTTTGAAATTTGGTAAGAAAAATTGTTTTCAACAGCACTGCATATTCCCACGCAGTGCACAATAAGAACGAGCTTCTTGGCAGCTTTAGCATTAGGAGGAGTCCAGGTTCTGCCGCGCTGGGTGAGGGGCGGACGCCGAGGCTGCGCGCGCCTCCGAAAGGGCCTGAGGTCACGACCTCCTGAGCATCTTGAGATACTTTTCCATCACGTCTCAGCCTCCCGCGCTGCTCGTGAGCCCTCAGGCTCGGACACTGCCCGATGCAGCTCTTTTCCACTCTTTCTAGTCCGGTGCTTCAAATCCGCTGTCGTCGTGGAAAACACACATATCCTTGTTAGGAGTGGGGGTACCGTAAGAGAACCCAGATGAATATTGTACCATCTCACTGATACGACCAATTGGAAGAAGCACATTCCTGGAGGCAGCATCTAGAATACAGGTTGCCGGTGGGGGCGTGGGTGAGGGTAGAGGGTGAGGAGTTAGGCTTAAAAGGTACAGAAGGTCTATTTGGGACGATGGAAAAGTTTTGGTAATTGTGGGTGGTGAAGGGAGCATGGCATTGTGAATGCAAATAACAGCACTGAGTTGTACATCTGAATATGGTTAAAAGGGGAAATTTTAGGTTGTATATATGGCACTAGAATAAATTTTTTTAAAAAATCCATGGACATGCACAACATAAGTAGTGAATCCTACATTAAACCATGGCCTATAGTTAATGGTAACTTATAAAAATGTGCTTTCATCAACTGTAACAAAAATGTACCAGACCCAGGCAGGGAGTTACTAACGGGGGGTGGACGGGAATCCTGAATTTTCTGCATGACTGTTTTGTAAACCTACAACTTCCCTAACAATAAAAGAGGAGGCAGAACAAAAGCGAGCAGGGCTGAGAGGGGGCCCTGGGAACCTGAGACCCAGCATGGGGGAAGTTCGTGACTGTGACCTCTGCAGGCTGGCTCAGATCACCAAGTGTCCTGAACCAAGTGCAGGGTTGGGATTTCATCCTGCGGGCAGGTGGGGACTACTGACAATTTCAAGGGAAGTGAGGTGCTGTTCTTTGTGTTGATAAAAGCCTACTACAAGAGCAAGACAGGGTGATGGCGGTCTGGAGGGAAATGGGGTTGTGCAATCGAGGTTATCAGGGCCCTGACAGAGCTTATATGTGGCCTCTTCCAGGTGGTAAAAGGAGCACATTCTCCCTTGAAGAGAAGCCACAGGGGATATTTATCTCCGGCTTCTGGGCCAGGAAAAGCAGTGCCTCTCCTATATCATGGGCCTGTGAATATTATAAATAATCGTGTTCTCCTCTTTATTTTGGCCATTAGGAAGCTCTATGTGTGAAATTGTACACAAGGACTTTGCCCTCGCTTATCTCAGGTGCACACTTTCGTTTTGTCCAGAATTCCTTATCTATTGTGTCCTTTCCTACTATTTGAATTTTCATAGGTGGTATCAAATTATTTTTGGAATGAAGTGAAGTACAATGAAAGAATGTTGTAAAAGTCTGAGACTGAAATCACAAAAAAGAATCAACAGCTCTTGATAGGACTTTCAAACTCTTATGATAGCACATTTAGTAGAATTTTTTAAATAACCAACTGACTGCTTTGGTTGGGGTATATTTCACTATGTTAAATATTGCGTTAAAAACGGGAAGACTGTGACACAAAAAAACACGTTACTTAAAAAAATAAACTGGACTGCATCAAAATTTAAAACTTTCGTGCTTCAAAGGACACCACTAATAAAGTGTAAAGGCAGCCACAGAATGGGAGAAAATATTTGCAAATCATATATTTGATACGGGAATTGTACCTAAAATATATAAAGAATTCTTACAACTCAATAATAAAAGGAGAATCCAAATTTAAAATTGGCAAAGGATCTGAACAGACGTTTCTCCAAGGAAGATATACAAATGGCAAAAAAACAAACGAACAAAAAAAATGCATGAGAAGATTCTCAACATTATCAGTCTTTGGAGAAATGTAAATAAAAACCACAATTGTGATACCACTTCCCACGTTCTAGGATGGGCAGGGAAGACAGGACAAGTGTTGGTGAGGATGCAGAGAAATCAGAGCCTCCAGCACTGCTGGTGGGAATGCAAACCCGGGAGGATGGGCGGACATTCCCTCGAAAAGTTAAACACAGAGTTATCACACCATCCAGCTAGTCTACCCAGGAGAAATGAAAGCATATGGTGACGCAAACACAAACCTTTATACAGAGCTTTGCATAGCAGCATATTCCTAACAGCCCTAATGGGCATCAGCTTACTGCCTGGGTGAACAAAACGAGGG
>PVIY010063716.1:0-10409 GCA_004026745.1 Myrmecophaga tridactyla | reverse complement strand
TCCTGTCTTCTTATTTATTTGGATTTCCTCTACTGCTTTTTTTCTCCTTTCGATTTGAATACATAGCTCATTTGTTCTCAGCCTTTTTTTGTCTTCTGATAGATATACCTGAAGCTATAAAATTTTCTCTTGGTACTTTTTTAGTAGTATAACATAAATTTTGACATGTAGAGTTTTTTATGACATTCAGTTCTAAATTATTCATAAGTTCCCTTAAGATTTTCTCTTCAATTCAAGGACTATTTGGTAGCATGTTTTCATTTTTCAGATATGTGGGATATTTCTGCTTTTTTTGGTCTTTTCCTACCTCCTGTCTCTCTTGATCGCTATTGTGTCAATATTACCTGGATTTTAGTTCCAGATTGTGAAATCCGTATCCATCACTTATTCAAGTATGATGGCTGGGTTCAGGGGTCAAACTGGCCAGGTGATGATGCCCAATTGTCTGGTCAGGCAAGCACTGGCATGACTGTTACTGCAAGGACATTTCATGGTTGGATGATAAACCAGAAGGCTGGTGTATTAAATCATCAGTCAGTTGATTGCAGCTGTGGCTGGTAACATCTGAAGTCAACTAAGGGGGTGCCCTTTACAAATGCAAGAATCCAATCAGTTGAGGGCTTTTATAAATCTCATATTTACAGAGATCCCCTGCTGGTCCTGTTTCTCTAGAGAACCCTGACTACAACAATACATCAAGCAACAATGAAGTATTCCTTTTCAAACCTTCTTTCCCTTATCTTATGTCCGCCTCTTGGATTCTTTTTTTTTTCACTTTCTGTTTTGTTGTTTTAGAGGGAGAGGGAGGGTTAGAGAAGGAGGAAGAGAGGGATTAGGAAAGAAGATTCACTTCTTAAAACTGCTGGATACATTCTGCAACAGTCCTTCAAGGATCTTTGTATGGAAAACTTTCTAAGACATTTTATACCTGGAATATTTTTATCTTGCCTTCACATTTAAATATTCAGAATTAAATAAATATTTAAACATAAATTTTAGATACATATTTAAATAAATATTTAGAACCTAAAAAATTCTAGGTTCAAAGTTGTTGTTATTGCCAACAGCTTATAGTTGTTTCCTCTTGTCATTCCTGATTTTCCTTATTTGGAGGTGATCCACTGTTTCTCCTTAGAAGTGCTCTGTTTGTGAGCTCTTAAATGTCACACTAATATAACTACAAATGAATCTTATTCTTCTCTAATTTGTTCCTCCCTTTCTTAACCCTTTCTGCCTGAAGGCTTATATGTTTCTTTAATTCTGGGAAAATTTAAGTCACTGTTTATTCAAATATTTTCGCCCCCTTTTATCTCCTTCGGAGACCCAGCATACACTTAGGATAGGCATATGTCTTCGCAGATTCGCCAAAGACATATTAGTACTTTCGTCCCCTCTTCCAAGTCTCTTAATGTTCTCACATGCTCTTGATCTGTATCCCTGGGAGAACTCCACGATCCTTATTTATCATTTTATGCTCCACAGAATTAGATTTAGTAGAAGTGAATGTTCCCCAGAGCCAGTCCTCGTCCCAGCTGGTCTCTCTGATGAAGAAATCAAGAGGGCTGGGACAAGGCTATTACCAGGAAGCCAGGCCCTGGGGCCATCCATCCACTCATTCTAGAACATTTATTCATTTCCTGCCCTGGGTCCCGAAGGCACTCAGCCTCCCATGATCTCTGCAACACTTTCCACTGTCCCCTGGCTTATTTCGCTCTCGCCACACCAGACTCCTGCCAAGCCTCTGCTTCCGCCTGCTTCTCCCTCCACCTGAAGCCCCATCCCACCCCTCCTCCCTTCCAGACTCGGACAAGTTTTGTATTGCTGACTCTTTCTCATCATTCAAGTCTCAGTTCAATTGTTGCTTCCTGTAAAAGGCCACTTAAGCCTCTTTATCTAAAGTGATCTCAGCCTTCCAGTGATTCTATTTGATCCTGTTTAATTTCTTGATAGCACCTACCACTGTTGGAAATTGGACAGGATAGATTAAGGATGAAGGAGAGAGTGAGGAGCACTCCCCCAGAGTTCCACATTTTGCTACTTCTCTCCACTGTGCTGGATGCCAGACGCTGGTGGAGGGAGCTGGGAGCTTCCAGGAGGTCCCTTCCTGCCCTGATAGGGTTGGGCTTGGGTAGGACAACAATGCAACCTCTTGGGCCTCAGGGCTGGAGCAGATTTTACAGTCCATGGAGCACTTTTTCTTTACGTCTTTTTTTTTTTTTTTGCATGGGCAGGCGCTGGGAATCGAACCCAGTGATCTGTCATCTGCCTCTGGCATGGCAGGCCCACAGAGTACTTCTCCCATCCCTTTCGCTGTTTCATTGCCTGGCAGCTCTTTGAAGTAAGCAGGGAAGGGATTGTTAACTGCCATTGTGCAGAAGAGGAAGGCAAAGCTCAGCCAGGTACAGGCACATGCCACCGGCTGAGCTGTGCCCTTGAGTCAGTGGTCTAGCCAGGACTAGCCTCTGCTTCTTCACATTAGCATGCGTGTATACATGGGTGTCCATGCACAGATGTGTGGGCATAATGGGGTGGGAGGTGTGCACGGTGCCTAAATGTCCCTCGTGCATGCATTTCCTGCACAAGAAGTCCGTGAGAGTGCCACGTGCAAGGAAAGCGCTTTCCTTGGGCTGGCCTCCAGGGCATCCGATTCCATTTCCCAGAATCCTGTCCTTCCTCATCAGCTGCTGCCCCTGTCCCCATCCCAGGACACCCCCACCCCCACCCCATGCTCAGCCTCCTGCTCCAGCAGAGTCCCCTCAGCTGAGATCTGCAGCAGGTTTTGATCTTGCTGCCAGTAGAGCTGCGTGGCCGCCCAGCCCCACAGTGTCCTGCTGACTGACCTCTGCCACGTGCTGAGCCTCTGCCCACTCTGTCACCCCCCGCAAGGCGTCTTTTCCTCCACTCCCTGCCCTTCCAACCCCTCAAAGCTCAGCCAAATCCTAAGTTTCTCTCCTGCTCTCCCCTAAGAAGGAGAGAAATTTGGGGCAAAGATCCAAGCATCCTCCCAATTTTGGAGACCCAAGGGCCCCCAAAGGTTATCTAGTCCTCACAGGGGAGGAAACCTCAGTGCCACAGCCCCAACCCTGAAGGCAATGCCAGGGGGTTCCAAGGCTGTATCATCCACCCTGGCCCTAGAGCCCAAATAGTAGGAGGTTCTCCCTTGGCTCTGACCTGCCTCTCCACTAAGCAAGCAGCCCTTCTTCTCCATGGAAATTCGACCAGACACTTCCTCTGAGCTCTCACCCCACCAGCCCCCCATGGCCCGTCCCTACTCAGGAACAACAGGGCTCCTACCTTCTACCTGCAGCCCCGGGAGCAGGTGTGTCTTGGGGAAGCCTCCCTCCTTCTCGCTCCACTCTATGTTAACAGAGCCACAGGCCACAGCAGGGACAGAGAAGGAAGCCCCCTTCATTGCTGACGGTTTTCCAGCTGGGCTTCTCTGTGCCTTCACTTGCCGTTCTCTTGTCAGAAGGAGCCTGGGGCCATGTATGACAATCAGGTGAAATAAGTGCCACTGCCTTCCTGTTCCCCCAATTCACTCTTACCCCCTCACCCCCACCCCAAGGCTGAGGACAGGCTTCGCAGGGGAGAGGTTGGTGCATTGCTACCTGGCCTCCTCATTTGATGCCTGTCTTGCTCAAAATGCCTGGGGCCATGACACAGGGGGAAAGGGACAAGTGTCCCCTTTTCCCTTTGCTGCCTGAGCTGGCTGGGGATAGGGGCACAGGTCTGCTCAAAGCAGGGTGGGGAGTGGAGCAGCTTAGAGCCAGGGAGGAAGGAGAACCAAAGAGGCAGATGTTCTGGGGACTGTGAGCCTAGGATCCGGGCTCCCCAAAAGACGGATTCATAAAATCTCTTTGAGTCAGTCCTTCTGCCTAGGCCTGGACCCAAGTGGGCTCTCCAAGTTCCTGCTGTAGGAGATGAGACAGCTTGTGTTTCCTTTGGGCAGGAGAGCTCGTGCATCCTGCCGGCGCCAGCAGCAAATGCTCCGTGCTGTTACAGCTTTGGTCCTGGATTCTGGCCCCCGTTGCCCCCCCCCCCCCCATGTGCACGGATGGAAACACCAGGCCCAAGAGCCATCATACAAGTAGGCGCCCTGGTGACAAGGATTCCTGCTTGGGAGTGTGACTCTTTCCATATAAACCCTACTTCACAGCTCAGAATTTGCTACCTTCTAAATGGAGTCGCTGGCACCCTTCTATTATTGCCTTATTTAATCTTCTTAGCAGTCCTGATACAGTCAGTATTGTTTTCCTTTTCCAGATAAGGCTCCGGAGGCGAACGGCTTTCTCAAGACAATACAATCAGCACGTAGGAGAGCCCCAAATGCAAAAACTGGATCCTCTAACGACAGCTCCAATCCTCCCTCCCTGACAAGCTAGTTCTGACGTCAGCCCAAAGGGCTGGCCAGGGCCGGGTGGGCGCTGCTTAACTTGCAAGGTCGGGCTGGGACAGAACTGTCAGGAACAGAAGGTATGCCCAGCCCTCTCAATCAGGCGTTTTCCGTGCGTTTGTTTGCATTGACAGGCAGCCAAGAAGCATGCTGGCTAATGTCAGACAAAAGTCCCTATTGAGCGGCGGCTGTACCGTGCATATCCTCACGCTCCGTGCACCGCGGGCTGACACAGGCGCCCATATGCTCGGGCACGCACGCGCGCTCCCTTCCTCGCCCCGCCCCCGCCCCCCTGGGACGCTGTTCACACGCACTCGGCAGAGCTGGGAGACACGGATAAACTCCTATCAACGCTACTTCCCTGCCTCTCCTTGCGAAAACAAAAGCGGAACAGTGCAAAGCTTCATCCAGTATTCATCAGGAATCAGACTGACACGATCCCAGGAAAAGAAGTCCTTTTCAGGAGCGCGCTTCCAGCCCGGCCGCTCTGGGGACCACGTGCAGCCTCCGTGGCTGGCAGAGGCTCTCAATGGCGAGGCCTAATTGTGATTCAGGAAGCAGCATCGTGGAGATGTTTTAAAGCCACTTAATTAGTGTGGGAATATACAGACGTAATTATCCTGAAATATGGCCTAATTAACCTATGGGAAAGCCAGGCCTGCTGCTTGGGAATATCGAAGACATTAATAGTCTATTAATACACCAGACCTGCTCTCTGGCACAGCTTTGGGGGGGACACAGAGCTGGGGGGGTAAACAGATAAGCTAGAGTTGGCCCTGGAGAGTAATAAGGCTTAAGAGAAAATGTGTGATGTGGTCATAGTAAGGAGAAGGGGAGTGATATTTACTGAGCACCTATCATAAACCAAGTAGTGTTTTAGTCCATCTCTTATTCAATTCTCAAAACAACCCCATGAGGTAGATATTAAGGTTCAGAGAGGTTCATTAACGAATCCAAGGTCACACAGCTGAGAAATAACCAAACTGGAATTCATCCTCTAGTCAGCCTACTGGTAAGGCCCCACTCTTTCCTTTTGTGACAGGCACAAAAGGCTCAGGGAAATGACCTGAATAAAGAGAGAAGCCCCCTTTCAACTCAAAGGAGGAGGCTTTTCCTCTGGCATTTCAGAAAATTGGAGGCATTCCACGCACCTTCCATAGCTGGAGGTGACCAGTCCAACCGCCAGGTGGGCTGTGCAGGTTGGACATTGCACAACCCTAAGGGTCACCTCTTGCATAAGCTGCAGTGAAAGGATGTCCCCTAGACAGCACAGGGTGTACAACCCACACAACCATTCACAGCAGCCCTGGGAACCTAGCCTATGCAACTTTTTAATTTCCCTTCCCACCCAAGTCACCAGCTCCAACTCTGTCTCTGAGCCCAGATGTTGGCCCAAAGCCAGGGGAGCCACATGTTGTGAGTTGAATTGGGTTCTCCATGATATATCCAAATGCTAACACCCAATGCCCTGAACGTGAGCCTTGGAAGTAGGATCTTTGAAGATGTGATTAGTTAAGATGAACCTAAGCTGGAGTAGGGTGGACCCTGATCCAATATGACCACTGTCCTTATAAGGAGAGGAAATTTGGACACAGATACAGATGGAAGAAGGCTGTGTGATGACAGAGTGGAGTGATGTAGCTGCAAGTCAAGGAATGCCAAGAATTGTCAGCAACCACTGAAGCCAGGAAGAGGCAAGGAAGGATTCGCTCCTAGGAGTTCACAGCCTGGCCCTTGATTTTGGACTTCTTGACTCCAGACATGTGATAGAATACATTTCTGTTGTTTTAAGCCACCCAGTCTGTGGTACCTTGTTATGGCAGCTCCAGGAAACAAATACACCTGTGGGACAATCCTTAATGAAGGGACACACTCAGATGCCAGGTTGCCATGTGCCTGAACCCAGGCAGAGCCCAGGGAAAGCCCCACAGCCAGACTTCCTCCTCAGCGCCTGTCTGGCCAGCAGGTCCAGGAATATTCCAGCAACGTTCTCATTCTTTCCTGATCAAAGGAGCCAGAATTGAACCTGCAGTAATCATCCATCCAGTAGTTTGCTTAAAATTCCCCTAATTATGGGAGAGCAGAAAATTGCTACGCCTCAGACTGAATAGATAAATCGAAGGCGCCCTGCTCCCCGCTGCCTGGGGGAAACAAGCCAGGACGGGAACAGAAAGGCTGGGAGAGGCGTGGGGTGGGAGAGGGGACTATGTGAGGCAGCAATGGAGAGAGGCAGGGATGTCCCCCGTTCATGCCAGGGAGTGGGAGAGGGTGGGAAGGAGCCAGATGCAAAGGGATTGTGGCAGCCGGCTTAGGCTGGGCAGGGCTGCCTCTCCTGCAGAGAGAGGGGTGCAGGGGTGAGCAGTGTTGGCTTGTGGGGAAGAAAGAGCCAGAAATGCACCCTCCTGTGCTTGAAGCTGGCTTTTTAGAGAGGCTGGGGGAATCCATAATGTTGGCCTAGATATAAGAATGTAGTCACTGGAACGTCCTTCCCACCTGGACAGGGGGAAGGAAATAGCAGGTGGAAAGGTCAGGAAGGATTGTCAGGGCAGGCCTCTCCCCTCCCACCCAGGTGCTTCCCTCTGGGCTCCGCTTGGGTCCAGGCACATTGAGGGGGTATAGAGGGAGGAGGAAGAGACAGAATCTTTGCCTTGGGGACTCTCAGTCTGGAGGGGGAGACTGGGTGAGCATCCAAACCAAAAGTGAGATTCAAAGAAAACCACACACACCACTGTATGAGCTGGAATGAGCTGAGGTGGGTGGAATCAGTCAGGGAGGGCTTCCTGGGGAGGCATGGGCAGAGCAGGAGAAGGAAGAGGGAGAAGAGGAAGAAGAGACAGAAGGAAGAAGGAGGGAAGAGAGAGAGAAAAGTTTGAAGGAACGTACAAAGAGTTCAAGAAGATTATGGCTTTTTTTTTGTATGAGGAAAGTGAGGCTCAGAGAGGTGAAGTCACTTGTCTGAGGTCACACAGCTCATCAGTGGCCAAACTGTTCATTACAGCCACAGGAAAGCAGGAAGCTGGCAGGGATGGGAGGTAGAGGTGGTGGAGGGAGGCTCTGGCCAGAAGGTAGAATGCTAGAAAAAACTCAGGGCACACAGTGTTGAAGATCCTGCTCCAAGGGCAAGGGCCCTTCTTGGCAATTCAATACTGATTGCAAGGGGAGCAAGCAATGTACTAAATAAAGGGTCTCCCCTTCCCCATTCATAAGCTCCTGGGCTTCCACTCCCAACAGCTGCCCCATCAAGGAGATATATGTTCCTTGATTCTCTCTTCCTTTCCCAGGAGACTTCTTAGTTCCTGGTGGGTCCCCAGTGTGCACCAGCTTTGGTCCTCTCTGGGTCCCAGCTACGCGATCATGTTTGTCCCAGTTGTAGTGTGACGGAATCCATGAGACTCTAGAGTTGGAAGCTACAGAAATCCATTCCAGCTAGCAGTTACATTAAAAGAGGACATTTATTGAAGGGACACAGCAATGTCTTATGGAACCCAAGGGCAGGAAGGTGAGCAAGCTTCAATAAGTACTGGAATCAAGAAAAGGAACTATGGGGAACCGGGGAATTCCTGCTCCCATCTCGTCCTTCTGCTTCTGCCTCTTTTCCTTCTCTTGACAGACCATGATTCTCTGTCCTTTCATCCTTAAGACTATGGCCACCAAAAAAATCTGCATGTAATTGGATGCACGGGTGGTTCAGTGGTAGAATGCTAGAGACCTGGGTTCAATTCCTGACCCATGCACAGCCCCCTCACAGCCCCCCCCCAAAAAAAAATCTGCACATAATAGATAAAGAACTGTAGGAAGACACTCTGGGTCCCATGAAAATAGAGTTCTAAGGGGCCCAGCTTGGCCCAAGCACCTGTGTCAGCCTATCCAACCTTGGTCACACTGAATGCGTGTCTGGGGCGGGGGTTCACACTGAATGAGCGGCTGCTGTGTGCCCACTATCGTGGATGAGCTGCAAGGTTTGGTGGCCACAGTGAGCCAGAAAGCAACTCCAAAACTGGCCCATCGCAGCATGAAAATGCGTTTAGACAGCAGGTGTGCGGTAGACGAGGGCTGGGATGGAGATGAGGTCTTACCTGTCTCAGAAGGTGCCCTTGAGATGACTGAGGCCTTAACCTGCACAGAGTGCCAAGAATTCAGCCTGTCAGAGCCAAGCCGCGTGGCAGCAGGCCAGTCTGGGGAGGCCACAGCCCTGGCGCGGGGCCCGTGGAGAAGGCGAACCCGCCCCCGGGGCTGCGGGCCGCTTATCTGAGCTGGGAACCTGCACTTTAGAAACACGACTATTTTCCTGCTGTTGGTATTTTCTGTGATTACTTCCCTTTTGTTCTCCTTCAGCATTTGTGGAAGTTCTTTGTGGAAATGCCAGCTGAAACCAGCAGCGCAGAGAGGAGCCAGCAAAGAGGTTTGCACTTCTTCTTGGGCTCAAGGTACAAGAGCGTGCCCCTGGGGCCTGGGGGTGGCGGTGGCGGGAACTGGCCTGGGCCGGGGTGGGGGTGGGGTCAAGGCTGCAGCTGGGGGCCCCTCCTCTGCTGGGGGCCTCTTTCTGAGCTGCCTCTCCAATGTGAGGCCGCTCTGGACTCCCTTTGAGCTATGTCTGCCACCTTGAACTCGACTGGGCAAGCCGGTGGCACTGCCCGCTTGCTATGTGCCTCATCATGGTGGGGAGCCAAATCCACCCTCAGGCAGGGCTTGAACCTGAACTCCTGAGGAAGCTGCTGGGGGCCAGCGGTGGCGTGACCAGGTAGCCATGGGCCATAGCCTCAGGGAGGGGTCCTGCCTTGGGGCCCGGGGAAGGAGAACTGGGCATCTGGTTGTGAGTCCCATTTTCTGAGTCTTTCTTCACGTCCACCTTTTCCAGCCCTGACCTTTTGCTTAAAAAACACAGACACAGGCATCAGAGCCAAGCCTGGGGCAGGAAGGGGCGTTTTGGCTCTCAGTTTCTCCTTGGACTCAGCGGTCTATTCTGCGGTACGGAATGAGTCAGGCATGGGGACCAGAGATGGGGGGCAAGTCTGTGATGGCTATGAGGGGAAAAGGGAAAAGGGTCACAGGGGTCGGAAGGATCGGGGATAGGGTGGCGGGTCCTTGGCCCTTCAGGTGTCACATTACTTGTGAGCCTCTTGCAGAACCACCTCGTGGGACAGCCCGGCCGGGACCCTACCTCGAGCCTCCGCCACCCCGGTCAGATGGAATTAGCCTGGGTGGCTGAACAGCTTGGAGGCTCCGAGTGTCTGCAGACAGAGAACCAGCAATGACATGGGACATTAGGTGCTGATGGCTTCTCAGAGCAAGACAATTGCAATTAAGAACACAATGGGTGCCTCGGGGGCTCCCAGACAAGATCCAGAACCAGGGTCCTGAAATGGGGTGGGTAGTAAAAGGGTCCGCGGGGACTGGAAAGTGAGTGGAGGGGGCGGAGGGTCCCTGGCAGAGCACAGCAACACCATAAGGAAGAGATACTGCCCCTGACGGTGCTTAGCGCACCCACACGAGGAGGGGAGGATGGGATGAGGCCATGGCGCAGAGAAGCCGAAGCCCCTGAGGACCGAGGCTAACTAGGTCATCTCATGCACACAATTGGTGGAGAGGAGATTCAGGCCCGCCTCCATCTGCTGCTAAATCAGGCCTCAAAACCAGCCCACGATGGGGGCGCCCTGTTCTGAGATTTTCCAGGGCCACAGGCCAGCACTGTGGAGCCTGAAGGAGGTGTCAGGTGGGGCAGCCCTGAGGGTTGAGAGCTCACCTGTGAGCCATGCACTGTGGACACCACCTCTCCGCCTGGCGTGGCGGGGAAGAGGAGGCACAGCGGCCTGGACGAGCACCCTGAGGCTGCTCCAGAGGAGGTGGCGGGCCCAGGAAGGGGGGAGGGGGGAGGGTACATGTGTCAGTCCCCTCTAAGCCCCCCACCTCCTCAAGCCTCCCACCGTGGGGTAGCCCTACTTCTGTTCCCTCTCCTTGGGCTCTGTCCACTGAGGTCATTGTCATTGGCTAGCACATCCTTATCTACACCGAGCGC
>PVIY010063715.1:0-10327 GCA_004026745.1 Myrmecophaga tridactyla | reverse complement strand
TTCTGTTGGCTCCGCCCTGAGAATACATCCTGAATCTTCCCATGTCTACCACATGGCCTGGCCTCCACCAGTGGCTGCACAGCCTCCTCGCTGGGCTCCTGGCTCTGCCCTGGCCTCCTGGAGTCTGCTCTCAACACGGGGGCAAATGGATCCCGGAGAGCCCACGTCAGGTCACGAGCTCCATGCAAATCTCAGCAATGGCACCCACCCGGCTCAGAGCCGAGTCCACCCACACAGCCCTCCCCAGGGCTCCCCTGCCTCAGATGCTCTCCCTACTATGTCCTTATCTCTCGCTCCCTTTGACCTTCAGCCTTTGCTCAAATATCATCCTCCAGGGATGCCTACCCGTGACCACACTATTGAAAAGTGTAACCTGAGTCTCCCCCGTCAGGCGCACTTTTTTCCCCATGTGGTCCCCTCTGTTGCTTCCTGTTTCTCCATTAGACTGTCCGCTGCGAGCAAGAGCACAAGTACTTTTGACCACTAAAGGTCTCACATGCCTACAGAGTCCCTGGCATGTGCCCAAGAGTGACTTGTGACATGCTAATGGCTGATGGCCAGCTGCAGGAGGGGCAGCAGGCCCCATGACCACCAGGTGTAAGGAAAGGAGCTGTCCAAGCTGTCAGGGACCATGACAAGTCGAGGGGAGGAGGTGAGGCATCCAGCTTGGTGCCCACGGGTCCTGAGGGGCTGGTGTGAAGGCCGGCCCTGTGTAGCGGCAGAGCTGGGGCACGGGGGCCAAGGACAAACGGCTGGGCTGTCAAGGACAGGTCAGAGGTGACCCCAGGGCTGCGACTACCCAGGATGACGATGGTAGCCAGGGAGCCCCTTCTGTGGAGTTGCTCACCCGTAGAAGGGCAGCTCGTGGCACTTGAGGAGGTAGGTGCGGTAGTGAGCGCTTAGGGAGGCCTCGTGCTCGCTGTCGCCCCCACCTGCTTCCTTCACCTGGCGGTAGGCATCCAGCAGGCCCTGTTCTCCTGGGCCGGCCTTGGTCCCTCGGCCCCAGAGGGCAGCAAAGAGGCCATGGCCACGCTTACAGAGGTGGGCGGGGAGGAAGGAGTCCAGCTTCTCCCTGGGGTGGAAGGAAGATGCGTGTTCAGCACGTGGGGGGCAATCTATGGTCGGTGGCAAGAGGGGCCCAGGTCCTGGGCTCGCAGGGCAGGGTAGAGAAACAGGGCAGATGAGGGGGAAGAGGAGCAGAAGAGCTCACTGGGGCTGTCCCCCCTGCCCAGGTGGTTCCGGAAGGCCCTGCCCGGGACAGACCGCTGTGCTGCGGTGCCAGCAGCGTGCCTGCTGCGCCTGCTCACGGGCCCACCGCAGCTAGACGCTTAGGGAGCGATGTGGAGTGAGGCCTTGGGGAGCGCGTCCCCTAATAAGAGTAGAGGGGCATCGGCGGGGAGCAAGGCTGCCAGGGGAAGGGGAGATGCGAGCTACTTAAGGCCAGAGCTTGGATGAGGGGCCTGGGAAGGGCAGGGGCACCAGACACCTGCAGATCAGATCCCAGCCCTCACCCAGGGTAGGCTCTGGGGACAGACTGCCCATCTCTGCCACAACCAGCCATACAAGGGGGCAAGGGACTGGGCCTTCCCTTCTCTGTGACAAAGTGGGGATGGCCGTGTCCCTACGGCCTGACCAGGGTGACAGTTAGCATGTGCCTCCACCACAGTACGCTCTTCCAGGGCATACTGGATGCCGGAGGCCCAACGAGGACAGCCCCTGCTCGCGGCCTGCACACGCACTCCTGCCAGCCTTGCCCTGCTGCCCATGTGGCCTGGGGTCACTGGCCAAATCCAGACTCCTTATCCTACACCAGAACCAACCCCTCCCTCAGTCCTCAGCAGACGTGGATCAGAGCCAGAACCAGGCCCCGCTTTGGATCTGCCCACCTTCAGTCAGCCTATGCCAACGGGTCTAACCTCCGCCAGCCCATGGACGTCAAGCAGGCAGCCTCCTTGGTTGGTCCAGCCTGGACCCAGCCTACCCTTGGCCAGGCAGCCTAATTTCAACTAGCCCGATCTCAGGTGGCCTAACGTCCGAGCCACCAGACCACGTGGCAGGAGGGCCTCAGAGCAGTGACTTATGTCACTGTGCCAGGAAAGTCTGCATTTCTGATCTAGGGCCATTCTGACAACCAAAAAATGGGGTTAGTGACTTGTAGGCATCGATGTTTTGTTTTGTCGATAAAAGATAAATACACACAAACAATCTATCAGCTTAGGTTCATTATAAAAGGATGTTTTAACACTTAAAAAAAAAAAAGCAGAGCAGAATCTCAGAATAATGAGACCATTTTCCCCATTTTAAGAAGCCCAGGGGCAGTGTGGACTGGTCATTCCATGTGACCTGCATTAGCGCTCTGTCTTTGGGCAGGGGCCAGCCTGCTCTGGGCCTCAGTCTCCCCATGCGTAAAATTAGGACACTGATCCCTGCTCACAGGGTGCTAGCATGGCCTGGGTACATAGTCAGCGCCCAGATCTTGTGATGGTTGTCGTTGTTGCCAAAGAGGGGAAGGGCCCCTGCCATGGCTTCCCAAGGACCTAACACCCTGGGCCCAAGGAAGGGGAGAGGGGAGCCTGTGCTAGCCTGGACGCACCTGGACATGGGGCATTGGTGAGGGCAGAGGGGTCTCGGCGGCTGCCCCTTCTCAGGACTGCTGGAGTATCATCTGACTCCCAGCGTGCATCCTCCCTCTATGACAGCACTCTAATCACTTGGAAGTCGGGCTGCCCCAACTCTGTACAGAAAGGCGCCCATGGGACCAAGGACCCCCAAGGGGGCCAAGCAGGGCCCTGGCCAGTGTCGTGTGGGTGAACTGAGACCAGGCCATCTGGCCATCAGGCAGAGGCTGATGATGCTGGCCATAAGAAGGAGAAAGGACTCTCCTCCCATGTGCAGCTACAGTGGCCCCCTCGAGGGCAGAGCATGAGCGAGCCTAGGGACACATGGCTGGGTAAGGATGGCGAGAACGGGGCTCCGGGACCCAGATGGAACCCAGCCCTGAGCTGAGCCTCAGGCCCCTTGGCTCCCCACAGACTTGTCTGTGACGTGAGCAGACAGTCCCCCTGCCTTCAGGCAGCCTCGGCTAGAAAAGCCACATCCATCTCGAGGGCCAGCTCGGAGCATTCAGGCTCAACCTCACACAGCTGTCAGGGCCCCCCCACCCCCCCCAGTGTGTCTGTCTCTGCGCCAGCACCAGCTCTCCCCTGACAACCCCACACTGCAGGGGGCAGCCCCGGTCTGGGGACAGGCTGTGCTGCAAGTTCACCTTCATGGGAATGACTTGCAGACCTCAGGCTCAGCCTCCGTGGAGGACAGACACCAGCCTGGTCTGCTTCTGGGGTGCGGACTCAATCCTCGCCATCCCTGAGACTCCGCTTGCTCCCCCCACGGTAAAGGATATGGCTTCTCAGGAGAGGGGTGGGAAGTGGAGAGCTGCACGCTGGAGGGTGGCTGGGGCCCCAGCCCCTAGAGCTCTGTACTCTGCTGCTCCCGATTTGGTTGTCACTGGCTATGACAATCCCAGGTCCCTCCGGACTCCAGACCACAGCCTGGGCTCCACCTCCAGCACCTGGGCTACTCGGATTGCAGACAACTCTTGCAGACATCCCTTCACCTAAGTTTCCCCACTGCCTGGGCCCCCCAGCTCAGAGCCGACAAGGCAGAGGGGTCTCAGAGAGGGGGAGGGGCCTGTCGAGGGCCACAGCAAGGGTCAGGGCAGGTGGGACTGAGGCCTCTGGACTCCAGGGCTGGGGCCTGCCATGCAGCCCGGGGATCCTGCCAGCCCCTTACCTCAGGACGCAGGCAGCAGGCTGGCCAGGCTGGTAGGGCCCAAGCTTCACGCGACACACCAGGGCACCCAGGGCCTGGCAGTCCTCTGTGTCACACGGGTACCGCACGGCCAGCACGTTGCCCCTGGCCTCCTCGTATAGCAGCCGCAGGATCTGTTCATCATGGATCTGCGGGCCGGGGGGTCTCAGCTGGGTTGGGGAAAGGAGCATGCGCCCAGGGTTCTAGGGATCAGGGCCAGCTAGGCATGGGGTGCTGGACCTGGGTGGACGACCCGGGGCATACTATCTCACCTGTAGCTCCCGCCGCTTGGGGAAGAACACGTTCCGGCGGAACTGCAGAGAGGGCTCATCTGGGGAGAAAGTGGGGTCACTGCTGGTGCCACCCCAGGCTCAGTCAGGCCCTGTCTCCTTCCTGACTGGACACCCCATTCCCAACCCTCAGTGACATCTGAGAAAACCAAAGGCCATCTAGAAAGTAGGGCGTACCACCCCTTCCTGGCTCCCCCAGGGACTCCTTCCCCCCAACCCTGGCCAGAAGTGGCCGATGGAGCCTGCGGGAGATGCTGGTCCTGCGCCACCCCCCCACCCCGACCCTGGCCAGGCTAGGCTGGGGGTCAGTGCCCCAGAGCCAGGTGTGGGCGGTCTGCTGAGCCTGCCTGATCACTCAGGGCAGCCCCCCCCGGGGGGGGAGGGGAGGGGATATTCTAGGTGGGGGGGGAGGCGGGGGGGCAGCAGCACTGACCCATGGCCACGTCATCGTCCGGGGCATCGGTGAAGCGCAGCAACAGTTCCGGCCACTGGCGGCCCAGCTTGTAGGGCTGGTGCTTAGGCTTCAGCTGCAACTCTGCAGGACGAGATGGGGAGTAGCCTGGGCAGCCTTGGAGTAGGCCCCTTGCAACCAACTACAGCAACAATAACTGTCATGCCAGTGTTAGCTGAGAGGTACTAAGTGTACAGAACCATTTCAGGTTTATATGCATTTATCCTGCAATGATCCATCCCCCTTCCACCCAAAGAGAAACAGAGGCTCAGAGAGGTATGCTGCTCATTCAAAGTCACACAGCAAGTAAGGGGCTCTGGCTCACTACAGCCCACTGTGGGCAGGGCTGAAGCTGAGAGACCACGGCTGATGAAAAATGAGATGTGGGGGTGTAGGGTGTTGGGCATGGTGCTGCTACTAGGAAGCAGAGGATAAAGCTGGTAATTGAGGCCCAGAGGCCCTCCCCAATCCCTGGTGGAACCCAAGCTTTTCCTTGCCAGGTCCCACTCCCATCTCCTGAGGAACTCCAGCTAGCCCAGACTTTCCATCCTACAGGCTCTTCCAATCCTCAGTCTACCTAGTACCCTCTGACTCCCACCTTCTCTCTCCTTCTCCTGCTCTGCTCCTGCCCTCTTCCCAAGGCCTGCACACTCCCAGCCTGCTTGTACCTCAGGGCCTTTGCACTTGCTGTTGCTCCTTCCTCAGCCCCTCTTCCCCCAGATTCTCACATGACTGGCTGGGGTCTCAATTCAAGTGTCACTTTCCCCGGTCCCTAATGCAGCCCCTCCTGTCATCTTCTATCACACACCAACCACACCGTGTTTTGCTGCCTTTGCAGCATTAACCGCTACAGGACATTATCTCACCATCTTGGGGTTTAGCATCTATACCCTCAGAGACTGCAGGTACCACCCGGGCAGGCACCCGTGCGAGCTTGTTCACTGCGGGGCCCCTGGCACCGAGAAGAGCGCCCGCATGCAGTGGCCCTAACCACTGACTGGCAGAAGGGCTGAAGGCACCATTCCTGCTCCCTCACACTCTGGGCTGCCCTGGCTGGACACCCCCCCTGCCGTGACCCAGGACACAAAGCCTCAGGCCAGGAGGGATGAACCATCTCAGCAGCCACCCCTCAGCTGTTACGGGCTGCCTGGGCTGTGCCTCTGAGGAGCTAAAGGCCATTTCCAAGCTCTCGATCTCGGTGATGAATGTGATTCTCTGCCTTTTTGTCTGCAGTAAGGTGTGGGGGTCAGGAGGGAGGAATGTCACCTGCATTTGTCTTTCTGACCTCATCTCCCCCCCCCATATTCCCTCCAGCCCCCCCCCCATCAGATGGCTTGAGGACCTCCTCCTGCCAGCCAGATCCCAAGGGTCCTCATGTCTGTTCTCTGGGCCGTCACCTTCCACCTGGACCCTGGACTTAAACCAAAACAGGAGCCACTGCCTCCAGGCTGACACCTGCCCGCAGCCCCTTCCATTCCATCCAGCCTCTTCAGTCGGCTTCTCCAGAACCCGCCCTCGGCCCATCGCTTCTCTGACCCAGGTTTTCCAGCGGCCCCACAGACCCCCCAGCTGACCCACGACCTCGGCCACCTCAACCTTAGCGTCCCCAGCAAGAATCCTCCAATGTGCTACTTCCCCCAACAGCTGCCTTCCTGCCCCTGCAGCGAGTGTCCCCTCATCACCCCTGCTCCCCAACGGATGTGTGCTCTCCACCTGGGGATTCCCAGGAGCTGGAGGACATTGAGTGACAGCCCAAGACCACACGGCTGGCGGCTAGACCAGGAGCCAGAGCTGCCCCACATATCTTAGATGCTAAAGTCCCAACCACGCGGTCCTCGGGAATAGGGACAACCTCAGTCTTGCTCCCTGCTGCATCCCCAGCACCTGGAACGCAGCCCAGGAGCAGGGGGGGAGGGTGCTATGGACATACATGGAAAGACTGAGATGCCTAACTAGTTGGCCCTAGCTGGACACGTTTGGAGAAAGGGGTGGACCTGGAGTGAGGGTGGCTTCCTTCTGCCACAGTCCCAGCCCGACCACCTTAAACCCCCCCGCCCCCAGCAGCTCAGGACAGGTCAATGCTGACCCCAAGGTCCCACAGACTTCCGGCCTGGAGGCTGTCACCCACGTGAGACTGGCCATCCCTAGAGCCCTGTTCCACGCAGTGACAGAGTGACATTGACAGTGGAAAGGCTAAACCCTCCCCAAACAGCCAGCTTAAGGGCAGATGGCACCCCCTGCCCTGCCTCACCCTACGCTCAGAGCCAGGGAGCATCTGTCACTGACTCACCCGGTCAGGGTGGGAGGGCTGAGAGCTCTGCAAGCTATAGGGGCCTTTCAGCCCCCGCCCTGCATCCAGCCTGGGGACAGGGTGGGTGTTGGCGTCATGCTGAGACCTCTGGTCACCCTCCTCCTCATGGACAGGGTCCCGGAGTAGCCAGGCCGGGCACACAGGCGCCCCATTCACGCTCCGGTGGTGGGTACAGGAATGTGATGGGGAGGGAGCAGGGGCAGGAAACAGGCTGGGTGGCCACCAGCCCTGGGTTGGGGGTGGGGGTTGGCCACAGGAGGCAGCTCAGTAGGGAGAGGGTGGGCAAGGGCTGCTGGGCGGCAGCTGAGCAGGAATCGCTGACTGCTGGGGACAGGGCGTTCCCTCCCCTACAGCAGGAGATCCTCCCTCCGGGGCAGAGGCAGAGGCAGGAACCCCGGTGGCCTTGGAGAGAGGGGGTAACCGCTGGTGGCCTCCTGGGGTGGACTGCTGACTGTCCTACTCGCTCTCTCAATGGGACCAGTCACTCCCTCTGGCCCCAGAACTTCTGCCACCGAGAGTTAAGCTCAGAAAACAACCCTGGCACTGGCCCAGTTCACTTCCTGAAATGACGGCGTGGGGTGTGTGCTCCCCGGCCCGCTTTCCACCCACACCAGCAGGCTCTAGAGGCCTATACACCCAGGGGCCTGTCGGATGAGGGTCTGCAGGGCCTTTGTACCCACGCCTGCTTCTTCCCCACTCTGGGATCTCAGCCTTAACCTCTTTCCTGGGCCTGTAAGTTCAGGATGTGGGCGGTCACGGAGCTAGAAACCAGGCAGGGTAGGAGGGCCCCTCCGGAAGAATCAGACCGCCATTCTCCTGTCCTCCCCGTCCCGGGCAAGAGCCGTGTCCCCTAAGTGGCTGCTCCCTGGGCCGTGTCTCACCTTCCCCCTGCCCCCAGCAGCAGGGTGCGGTACGGGGAGGCCTGCTGCAGGGCCACACAGGCTTGGATCAGATGCCTCACCTCCAAACCTCAATTTTCTCACCTTCACAAGGTCAGGAGGATGTGGTGAAATTAAGCATGCAGGATGCCAACTCAGGGTATGGCAGGGATCACAGGCTGAGGAGACGTGGGTCCCTTTGCCCCCTTCTCTCTCTCAGTCCTGCTCCTCCTGCTGCCCCCGGTTCTCCTGACGGCCCTGACTTCAGCCCCCCCTGAAGCCGAGGGACAGGCTCAGCTCCTCCTCTGCCTCCAGCACAAAGAAGAGGGGCCTGAGTTGAAATGAGGAGTCTTTTCCGGGTATCTGGGTCCTCAAAGGTTAGGGTGACTCCAAGACATAGACCAGCGCAGCCATCCCCAGGACCTTGGGTCCAAAGGTCCCGAGGGCCCGCCCCACCCCACAGGCCCCCCCACCTGGGCTCCCGTGGCCAAGCCTTACCCAGCAGAGGGGAGACGAGCCAGAGAGCGAAGGCTTCCAGGGCGACGTCCGGAAGCTGCAGGACTTCACGGACCACGCGGTGCAGCTCGTGGGCACTGAGTGAGGGGAGGTTCCCCACAGCCAGGGGTACCACGGTGTCGTCCGCCAGGTACACCAGCACATCGGCTGCTGCAGTGGAGGCCGACAGAGTCACTGGGGTCCCCCGCCCAGGCTCAGCCAGCTCAGCCCACGCACCCTCCATCACTCACTTGGGCTGCAAACCCCACCCTATGACCAAGGCCACCACTCCTGAGACAGAATCCACTCTAGACCTCATGCAGAAGGCTGAATGGCGGGACTTAAGCTCCACAGACTACCCCGAAACCCCGCAACTCAAGCCCAGGGACCAGACCATCCTCCAGGTTTGAATCAGGGGTCCCCACAACTCCCCTGGCAGCCTTAAGGGCTTTGCTTGCTCTCTGTCCTGAAGGAAAGCATTCTAAGGTATGGAAACTGAGGCAGAAATAGACTCAAGGTGCTTGATATGTCCATTAGGCTGGGAGGTAGGAGATGTGGTGACTCGCTGGTACCCTAAGGAAGTTGTTGTCTTTCTCTCTCCAGCCCAGGCTAAGATGGGAACAGAGAATTACTAAATTCCTGTTCCCCTCCAAAAGGGTCTTGGCTTCCTTCGGACCCTTCAAGACTCAGGACTCAATACTGGAGCCAATCAGGACAGTCTTGAGCAGGCAGGGGAAGCATAACCAAAAGGCGCTGCTGTGTGCAAACCTGCGGGATTCCCATCTGGAACCCATAACCAAAGAGAGACCCTTAGAAGAGCAGCCAGGTGCAGATTCCCATCCCTGGAACTGTGAAAGAGCAGTGGGCTTGAAGGCTCACATATTCGGGTTCAAATCCTGGCCTGGGCAATTCAGTAAGTTGGTTTCAGTGTCAGTTGCTTCATCTGCAATATAGGGGTAGCTAATGCCGCTCCCTCAAAGAATGGCTGTGAACCAAATGAGGGGAGCCTGGGAAAGGCAAGGGCAAGTTATCAATTATAGTTTATCAAGTGTCAAGTTTATTGTAATTTATCATTAATACAAGGGAAGGAGCTTTGTCGACCCCTGGTCAACTCTGCTCCAATAGCTACTTTCTTGAGAGATCACAAAATAATCCCCAGGAGATTGAGACTCAGATCCACTTTGCAGGTGGAGAAAACCGAGGCACTGAAAGGCTCAAATATGTCACCACCCGACGGCCATCCTATAAAACGAAGATGATAACCCCTTCTCTCAAAAGGCTGTTAGGAAGAAAGAAATGAAACAAAGAAGGTAAAAGCATCACTTTTCACTCATGTGATTTCATTTGAATTCCACATCTACAAGAGAGGAGCTCATCTTATACGCAAGAAACAGAGATGCCAGAAGGGTAAGTGGTCAGAGTCAGGGTTCTCCGCCAGAGTTCCGAGTTTTCCACACTGCAACGTACCCATTTGTAAACTGACACTTAGTGAAAAGGCTGCCAAGCCAGGGCCATTTTCCCAGGGCCAGGGCCCCAGGAGGTGATGGATGGGCGGGGGTACATGGGGACAGGGACCCACCTCGGGCTCCCACGGAGGACACGCTGCTTCGATGGGACCGCTCAGCGGGGCCGGGCAGCCCGGCGCTGCCTTCCGGCCCGTCCATCTGCCAAGGAAAAGAGAAACAGAAGTTACTAGGGGTCCAGGCAGGCTGGGATGGGAAGGGGCCTACTGAAGCTCTCAATAACGTGGGGACGGGGGTCCTGGGCTGCGTCTTCGAGGCTGAACAGTGCAGCGCCGGCTGGGGGGGGATCCCCGGCCGCCTCCGGGTCGGGGCCTGCGGGAGGGGTGAGGGACGGTCAGGGGCTGGGGTGGGAGCTCCGCTCGCGGGGATGCCCGGCAGGGCACGGCGCACCGCCATCCGGGGCGGGTTTCCGGGCCGGCCGTCGCCGCGCTCCTCACCTCGCAGGGACACAGCGCCCGGCGCTCCCCCGCCCTGACTCGGGTCCCGCCACCAGCCTGGTCTACGGTTCGCTCCCCGGGCAGCGACGCGGAAACCGCGGCGGGAGGAAGCGCAGCGCGCACGGCCCCGCCCCC
>PVIY010063714.1:0-10413 GCA_004026745.1 Myrmecophaga tridactyla | reverse complement strand
TTTTTTTTTTGTCCTTTTAAAAATTGAGATGTTCTTTTTAAGGTTGAGTTATAGGATTTATTAATTTTGTATATTAATCCTTACCATATATATGATTTCCAAATATTTTCTCAAATTTTATAGGTTGTCCTTTTGCTTTTATAATAAAGTCATTTGATGCACAAAAGTTTTTGATTTTATGAGATCCCATAAATACATATATTTCTTTTGTTGGTTATGCTTCAGGAATAAAGTCTAAGAAACTATTATCTAACAAAACTTCCTGAAGATGCTGCCCTATGTTTTCTTCTAGGAATTTTATAACTCTCATTCTTATAATTAGGTCTTCAATCCATTTTAATTTGATGGTCATATGTGATGTGAGGTAGGCGTCCACCTTCATTCTTTCACATATGGGCATTCAGTTTTCCCAGCACCATTTGCTGAAGAGATTATTCTTTCCAAATAGAGTTGATTTGGTGCCCTTGTCAAAAATCAGTTGGTCATAAATGTGAGGATTCATTACTGACCTCTCAATCCAATTCCATTAGTCTAAATATTCTGTGCCAATATATTGCTGTTTAGAATACTGTGGCTTTGTAAATGTGTTAAGATCGGGAAGTTTGACTTCATAAATTTATCAAATGCCTCAGTTCTTATGAAACTCTTCTGCCACTAGGAAGAACTTAATGATCACCAAGAAACACATATGTTTAGCACAAGGTAAAGCACCCCTTATGTTGGTCTATTCAGGCAGATTAGCTGTGACTGTTCCTGAAATCATGAAGGTTTTATTCCTGGAGTTATTTCTCTCAAATACATTGACATGAAAAGCCAAAACCCAAAGAACTTCAATATGAATTTTTGTATACATGCTTACTAAAGCTAAGAACAAATCAGTAAATCAGAGCTGTGCTGTTTGGCAGTTTTCTGTCATGATCGGTATCTTGTCTTTCACCTCAGTATCTCCTGGCAGTTAAGGAAGTCCTGAACTTCAGATTACATCATTAATGTTTGCTAGCTTTTTAACATCATGTAAGCAATGCAATGTTTCTGAAGATATTTCTTATTGTAAAAGAGGGATGGTGATACTGATATAATAGTGCCGGAATATGGCTGAATGAAATTACGTATCCAATGAATATTTTGGAGTGTCTGGCCCAAAGTAAATTCTTGATCTGTTATAAATTCATCAGTATTCCATCCAAATGATTCCCTTCTGTTCCATTGTTTTTCTATTAAATCTTTCTATTTTGACTTTAGGTTTATATGAACTCTAGTAAAAGTCAATCAAGAGAGAGAACACTCTATATGACATTAACCATAGCTTGCCAGTCTAACTTAAAATATAAAATAGTACATTGGGAAAACCTAAGGAAAGCAAAATAATCTAATTTCCACGAATTTTCCCTTCCTTTTGTGCCTTTTAGACAACAGTTTTGTCTCTATCACACTGAAAATTGTTCACATAAAAATACTGCATAAATTGATTTATTTATTTTTAATCCATACGTTTTACTTGTCTGTCGATAAGGTAGACAAAAGGAGCATCAGACACAAGGCTTTCACAACCACACAGTCACACTGCAACAGCCATATCATCATATTTGATATAACTTTAAATTTATCAACCTAGATGAGAAAACTGAGTTTGAATTGATTTTATATTTTTTGTTGGAAGACCAAGGAATTTATTAAAAACAAGGAAACATGGTAACTAAGTCAAATCTAGTTTAAGTCCACCCTAACACAAACCCTTCCAGGAGAACATTGTGCAGCTAAAAATGCCAAAGATTTTAGATGTAAAAGCATGTCATATACCATTCAAAGCATCAGGGAGGAGAAGTGATAGTTCAGGAAGTAGGATTTCAAATAACAAATTGACTGCAGGCTTGGACTAAGAGAACAAAACTTTTATACTGACATACTGAGACAAAATCCATATCAATGAAGTGGTCAAGACCTCAATTACAGCTCAATGAAATAGCTCAGAGATAATTATGATACGCAACAATATAAGATCAAGTTGTTAAAGCCTGTACGGTAAAAGGAAAACTTGATTTAGGCTAGAAAGGAATTTATTTTTAACTTCATTATGCACTTGCTCTTGATGGAGGCTAAGGTTTGTTTTTAGTTTTCAATGCACAAAATGTTAACCAAAAATGTGCTATCGGCATAGTTATATTTCTTACCATTTTTTCCTAATGCTATGATATGGAAATAGGTTGAAGAGAATGTGGCAGCATTCATATATATTTTAATTGTCCTAAATTATTGCTTCTAACATACTCATAACTACACAAATATATCAAGATGTGTGTCATGAATTTGAAAAAGTCCTCAGCTAGAATTTATCAATAGCAATAATAAAAATAATACTTTCTTTCTATTTAAAATATATTTGTTGCCATTCAGTTACAGAGAATTAATAATATTAATAGAACTTAATGTGAAGATTTACTAAAAGCAATAATATATTTCTTATTCAACAATAACTTGAACTCCATTTTGCCAGTTTTATGCAGGATACTAAATTGAAAAAATATAAAGACAGAATGTTATCCAACCCAGTCTACTGTAAATACAAGAATTAGCTGTATGATACTCAGCAAGTCTTTCACCCATCTAAGCATTATTTTCCCTGTTTGCTCAGTTTAATTAATTTTCAGTAATTTAAACTTTAGAAATATGACTATGATAGAAAAGTCTGTATTTTTCCTCTGTCTCATCTCAATAATTTCATTCTTATGTGCCATGAAGTTGGTCAGGCCATGAGATGCCCAAAATGGCCAGAATGCAGATTCACTTCTAATTCATTAGTTCCTTGGTTAAAGCATTTCTCCCTCTGGCTAGTTCATCAAAATCTTCTGAGCCCAGAGACAAAACACTTCAAGTAGGTAATTACAATGGGTCACTTATAACTCCATCCTTTGACTATTGGACTCATGCATTTTTGGCTATAGGAGACCGTCCATCATATATTTACTGTTGATTTTTAAGACATGGTGGCTCTGCCTGCTGTAGACACTTCAACTTTCAAATGTTTCCTGTGTAAGGCACAAATTGTGCATTCATCAGGCCATTCACAATTTCCATCAAGCCAGCTGCTTCCTGGTAATCAAGTTCCTTGCAAAACCTGAAAATTCCATGTATGAGGCCTTTATCACATTTTCATTATAAAATATGCATGGTTATTACAGCAATAGATAAGAAGTTGTCTGAGTCCACAAGAATGATACTGCCACAAGGCCAATGGGCAGGTGGGATAAAATTGTAACTGGAAACACGACTGTCCAATAAACAAAAATAACTACATGTCTTAATGACAGAAGGAATCCAATATTAGCAAACTGACAGGTGATTAGCTTTCTGCATTCAATACTGCACACTTCTAAGCTAACTTCTTAGAGGGGAGTATATACATCCGCAGTGGAATTATTCCCACCATTGCAAATTTCATGCTACCAAAATGATGTCAATGAACATGAATTTGGGAAGATATTTATACAATTGATTATCAAAAGCTGACTCTGGTATACCACTCTTGGTGGGAAAAAGCTAATCAACCATAGTGAGTTGAAGTCATTTTTTTAATCGCTTACACTGATGTCCCTCAAATTTATAAGTAATCAATCCTAAAACCATTTTTATGATTACTTTTCTGAGTCAGTGAAGAGGAACCAGAAGGATGAGAAGTAATCTATAGGGCAACAAGAGTACCAGACACACATAGAAATGTTACTTAACATCTAGTAGTAAATGATAGACTAAGGAGCAGAATCTGAACAATACGACTCTAGAAATCATCATCTAACATTTGCCCAATTTATTTGTTTATCAGGCTCTATAAAATAAGGATTATTAAATTCTATAGACAATCTCTGAGGTGTATGTAGATTTAGAGATAGATACATGTATGCACATCTGTATGTGTGTGTATAAAATTTATGCAACTTCTTTGGAGATTTATAAAGAAAATGCACATATTAATACACTTCAGCTCATAATTACTTCTATGCTTTACAAAACAGAGTGTTTCTATATTCTCAAAATATTTTAGTCTCTGTTCTGGGGTAACCCAAATGCCAGATGGATAGGGAAAAAGTTTTGGTGTTACTTAATATTCTGTTGGTGCTTATTTAAAAACATGAAAAAAGAATACACCATGGATTAGTAGAAAGGGTGAGGCTGTATGAGATAAATTAGAAATAAAATCATAGTCATAATTATGCACCACAAGGGAAATGATACAGACAATAGCTTAAACTGATGAGTTGTTAACTCTAAGCCTGCTGATAATATCTGAGAGGGAAAAAATGAATTATTTCAGACTAACTAGTAGTCTCTTGGCAGCTAAACATCCTTAGTTTGTTGTAGGTGGTAATGTTTAGGACCACGTGTCAATTCGGCTAGCATCTAGTTATTTGGCCAAGAAAAGCCCTGGCCTGATTCGTATGATGATTATTTTTTGGATCCAAATTATTAGTCAGTTGATTGCATCCATGACCGATTGCATCTACAATCAATAAAGGGTACTGCCTTCAGCAATGACACACATCTTGTCAAATCAGCTGAAGGTCTTAAAGAGAGAACTGTAGATTTCAGCAGTCAGAAAGAATTTCCATCTCTATATCAGTGAGCCAATTTCTTCTGGGGGAATTCATTAAAACCTTCATCAAAATTTCCAGCTTGTGGCCTGACCTATGAAATACACACACACACACACACGCAAACATACATCCTGCTGGTGGTCCTTTTCTGGAGCTACCTAACTAATGTATAGACTCTGTACAAAAGCATGGAAGGATATTTTGGCAGGCCAAGCCACATGTGCATTTATCATCTTCAATAAGAGTAACATGAAAAATTAAGACACTAAAAAAACAGAAACAATAAATAAAATAAATTGACATTCACATTTATTCCATATAAAAGTTATGCTCAAACAATAGTTAAGAATAGGCCACCTTTCTTTCTGTCCTCACTCTGAAGTGGAAATTTTAAATTGTATCTTGAGTTGTAGGCTATGTGTTCATTTCAGGAACAACTGACAGAGTGAGGCTGCCTGCAGCCAATAGCTGAACCTCTGTGGGGAATTAAAAGTTGGAGTGACTTGATCTGTCAGCTATGTAAAGATGGAGTGACCTGAGCTATTAATTACTTTCCTGAGGGTACACAGTAAATGACGAAAAAAATATTTGCAGTTTTAATGACAAAATATTTTCCCAGACTTTCCAGGAACTAATCCCATTAGATGAGATATTGCCAATGCAAATATTCTTGGCTCAGAAGAAGGGGAAGACCTCCCTTACAGTATTATAGAAGCAGAGAAGCATTAGAGAGATTCTGAAAATGACCTAAAAAAACTTAGAATTTTTATGTATTATTAATTTCTCCTGAGGGTAAGCATTATGAATTTGTAATAAGTCTTGAAGTTACACACTTACAAACATAAGTGATGCATTTATTATCAATGTATCAGTCTTAGAGGGAAAATATGGCTACATCTTGAGGTACTAATGAGACTTTTTCATAACTTGGGATAAAGTATAATTTCCATTTAAACATTTTAAAACAGAATAACGCAATCTTTGCAAGTTAAAAGAGAAAGGAAAAATCATTGCAAAATATCATTGATTGTTTTCTGCTAGGCGATCTCTTGAATATTCTTTATATCATTTTATGGCATTGTATTACATGTGGCAATTTCAAATGTGGGTGATTTTTACAGCAGGAATAAAATGAACTCAATTGGCATTATTTTCACTAGAGGAAATGGAAATATAGATTCAGACAGTGCAATGACTGAAATTGTAAACAATGTAGTTTCAGAAACATTAGAAATTATGTTTGCAAAAAAGAAAACCACCACTTTAACTAAAATAAAAATCCAAAGCATTGAAGATATTTCATTTGTTATAATTTTCAAGAATAAAGTGGCTGTTTTTCACAATGCTGTCATTTTATTTTGTAACTGAAGTCTGGGGCATAAGTGGCATAATCACTTTAGCCATTAAAGGGGCTTAGATGAATAAGCACACACAAACATTTGCATCTCTATGTATGTATGTATGTGTGTGTTTACCCTCATTATTATTTCAGTAAAAATTCAGAACAAAAATATCTGGCTAAGGCAGAGTATACATATTTTAATTTGATGGCCATTGATAAATAGCTTGTACTTTTAAAATGATGACATTACATCTAAAACTATAAGATGTTAGTAAATGAGAATCAAAAGTAACAAATGTGCCATAATTATGGTGGGTTTTCACAATACCTCCACTAATAAATCACTCTTCTATTTTCATTATTTTTTTCAAATTCTTTTTATTTCCTTGTCCTCTTTTTTCTTCAATACTTTTGCATTAAGGAAGAAATTGAACTGAAATGCTCAACAATTGTTTGTCACACTTGTTTCCACTTTTCTATGTGTAGTTGTTAGGTTCAAGTGTCAACTTGAGCAGTGATGGTGCCCAGTTGTTCTGTGGCTGCAGACATAAATCATCATCATGTGAATTTCATCTATGGCTGATTACATCTGTAGCCACCTAAAGGCAATATCTTCCACAGTGAGTGATGGAAGAAGTGCCCCCAGGGAAATCCATTTGAATCCAGAAACTGGGAAAGGAGGCCAGCAAATATTTCCATGTTCCTTCATAATGTGACAGAGAAACCCAGATGAAAGTTAGCTACCTTTCTTCTGAGGAACTCTACATTTATAACTAAATAAATCTCCTTTATAAAAGCCAGTCCATCTCTGGTGCATTGCATTCTGGCAGCTTTAGCAAACTAAAACACCACAGATTGTTTTTCTTCTTTTCTCATGTTGTTCCCTGAATCTGAAAAATCTACTTCAGATTCCCTGAAAATGGGAGCTATTCATTGCCACTTGTGTTGCTCTTACAGGCAATCTACTCTGTCAACCTACTTTGCTTACTTGGACTCTAAAAATGCTGTTGGGGATGAGTTTCTGATGTATCCACTGATATCTGAGAGTGGGAAACCTTTGTTTTAGTGCTCTCTCAGTGGAGGAATGCAGGCCAGTCTAATCTAGTCAGCACACTTTGGCACAGTTTAATTTTGAGAGAAGAAATGGTTCTGGGAACAGGTGCCTCCTTGGTGAGTAACTTCATATGGTACCTATTCTCATGTTCTGGGTAGGTTTACAGAGATTAGAAGTCAGTCCTGCTAGGCAAATCTAATCCTGGGAATTTTTCTGATGGTTCCAAATAAACGTAACTATGTGAAATGTTAGTAGTACATTTGAGTGCAGTCCTTTAAAATGCATTCTGGGTAATTGGTCTAAATTTAGTCATGAATCAATGAAAAGGAAAAAGGTATTATTCTTTTGTAATACAGCCTGGCCCCAATATAATTAGAATCTGGAGAACAGTGGCCAGAGAATGGGTCTCTTAATTATAATATCATATAACAATTAGATTTGCATTGTAAAAGGGAAGAAAAATGAGATATAGTCCCATATGTACAATCTTTCATACCTTTATATCAGAGTAAGAATTTGCAGACAGGTGCACACTTGTGATTCAGAGACAAGCGATCCAAATAGAATAGGCCAAATCCAAGTCACCAAACTCGGTCAAACCTCCAGTCAAACCTGTGCCACAAGATTCTAATTCCTATTCTTTTTAAGATTTACCCTTCTTACATCCCATGTCTCTCTCTCCCCACTGTTTTATGCTGAAGGATAGGGAGATGAAATCCCCATTTCCAGCTGGATTCCTTATGTAGCCCCTCCTTTGCTGCCATGTAGTGGGGAATGTCCTGTCTATTCACATCTGTCAGGGTACCCAGTTTGGCTCGAGAAACGCTCAATCCCAAGCAGCAAAATTTCCACAAGGACAATTCATGGTCAGAGTAAATGATCAGGGAAACCCAAGAGGTGCAACTATTTTTCTCCTTTATCTTTCTCTGATGTATACAGTGGGAAAATGAATATGCATTCCTATCAAGATGACTCTAAGAAAATAGAGAACTTCTTTACTTCTATTTTTGCCATATACAAGTCCATTTGGATGGACATTCAAGCCCTTTTAAATACCTTTCTGACACCAGAAGGGTTCAGAATCATTTTTGAAAAAGTCTGTCAGGAAGTGGATAGATTGGATGAGTTGCTGCCTAATAGTCTGATTCGTGTGGTTGCTGTCTTAGCCATTTCTGTAATAGAACCCCACTAGACCCAAATAAACAAAGGACTGCACCAAGTTAGACCACTGTGCATAGTGTATTATAGTGGGGATGAAAAAAGGGGTCTGTTCCAGTTTGTAAGCTGCCAGAAGGCAATAAACCAGAAATGGAATGACTTTTCAGAAGGGAATTTATTAAGTAAGTTTACAGTTCTAATGCCATGGAAATGTCCAAATTAAGGTAAGGTATAAAAATGTTCAAGTTAAAGCAATCAGTACCCCTTGGTTCAAGAAGGCCAATGATATTTGGGGTTTCCCTTGCTCAGCTGGAAAGTCATGCGGCAATGTCTGCTGGCTTTCTCTCCAGGCTTCTTCAGTGGCTTTCCCTGGGCTCTGTCCATTCTGTTGGCTTTGTCAGTTCTGGTGGCTCTCTCCAAAATGTTTCCTCTTTTAAAGGATTCCAGTAAACCAACCAAGGTCCGCTTAGAATAGGTGGAGTCACATTTCCATCTAATCAAAGGTCACACCCACAATTGGGTGTGTCATTTCTCTGTGGAGATAATCTAACCAAGTTTCCAACCTACATTGCTGAATCAGGATTAAAAGGAATGGTCACTCCCACAAAGTTGAATCAGGATCAAAACATGGCCTTTCTAGGGTACATAATACTTTCAAACCAGCATAGGATCCAATGATCAAAAAATTTAAATGAAGTTCAAGAAATACATCAAAGGCCAAAAGACAGCCTATCTATCTTTCCTGAGAGAGTATGTGATGCCTACAGGCAATGCACTGGCCTGGACCTAGAGCACCTGATAGCGTGCTATAAGTTAATATGACTTTGATTAGTCAGAGTGCTCCAGACATAAGCAGAAAACTTAAGAATTTGCAAGGTGGGTTGGGATGCCTGTTTCTCAGCTGCTTAAGAATGCCTTCAAGGGCTATTACAATCAAAATCAGGTCCAAGAGAAGCACTTGAGACAGCTGAGGATTGGGGCTTGAAAGCACAACTAAAATGTTGCAAGAAAAGCCATATTTTGCATAATTTGTCCTTCATAGTGGGTTTCCCAATTACTGTAAGTTCTGAGGGAACTCCCCAAATTGGAAAATAAATTTTCTGCTAGTGCCTTTGTGATGGCAGCCACAGTAGATTAGTCATTATTGGAACATTTTTGTAACCTTGGGATAGGAGTGATTGAATAGCTTCCAATTGCTAAATTTTAAAATGTCCAGTAAGTAAAGGAGAACATCCAGTAAGTAAAGGAAAAAAAAAAAAGGCTTTCTTGGGTTATGCTTGGGAAAAATTGAACAACAGTTATGTATTTTCCATAGCTTGATTGTCAGTAAACTTTTTGAAGTTGTTCATAAATTGAGGATGCTATCGAAACAAAGAATTTTTTTTTTCATTTCCAGTGGAGGAATAAAGAAAAACAGCTTCCACATTAGAAAATTACTAGATGCTGTACTGTTAACAAAGGTTTTGCCTCTAATTTTAATTTCTGGTAATTCTTAGGCATATAGGTAAGAAATTGCTGGTACCATATGGCAGATAGGGCTGCCCCCCCAAAAAAAGAAAGAAAAAAAAGTAATATGCAGCTACATATTCTGGTACTGTTCCCACTTCTATTATGACTTTTGAACCAAAAAACTCTATTGGGAAAAATTCTGGCTGCTTTTAAAAGCTTGCAATTAAATCATACTATAATCCTATTAGTAAACTAGTCCTTTCTATTTGCCTCTGGAAAATTATTTCAGAAATTATTCTGAATACTGGAATACCAATAAGATAGCAAACTGAGGAAAATAATATGTCTGGACACCATCCTCTCAAATAACATCTTCTGAACCTATCAATGTTAAGTACAATGCAAGCACACAATTTTATCCTACTTAGGTATGCTCTTCCTAAATTTATACATGTTTGCTGGTAACATAAGCTAGCATTATATCCATTAGATCTTTAAGATCATGAGAGATACAAATTTATATTTAACAAAATTATTATTTTGACAAACTTTATTTTAGAAATAATTATGTTTTAGGATGTTTAAGGACATTTTCAAAAATCTCTTTGGTAACTTAAGGTGCGCAAGTATATAAAATATGCAAGATGTGTTAATTTAAGGAAAAAAGGATATAGTTTATTCTAAAGTAAAATGACTTTTTTCACAGAAAAGCAGAAAGTTATAGGAAAAAGCCTAAATGGATATAGGAAGTTATAGAAGGTTTATGGAAGTGAGTTTTATTTGTCATGGTCAATGCTGACAAAATTGGAAAAAACTTTTTT
>PVIY010063713.1:0-10419 GCA_004026745.1 Myrmecophaga tridactyla | reverse complement strand
AGAGGCCATGTACGTCAGATTGCGCAGCCAGAAGATCAATGATGGGGGTGGCCCATCATGAACTTGAAGCCAGTACTAAATCAACCTCTATTGTTATCAATGCATAGCACAGCATTAATTATGTCAAATAACACCTATTGTTGGAAAATAAATAATTAAATTGTAGGCTAATCAGGTGGTTAACTGGCTTTTGTAAAGGAGGACTCTAAATTAAAGAGTATATGAAGGTCTTAGGGAGGTTTTAGTTTTTCTGGAGCTATACAGGATTAAGAACTAGTGGTCTCATCATTTAGTATGTCCACATTGATGCAAACTGCCTATTTTATATACCCTATCTTTCCAATGTTCTTCTATTTCTGATTCCAATCCAGGAATCAGATTAGATTCTCTGATGCAATTCCTCCAGAGCATATACTTCATGTCTCCTGCAGGGATTGAGTTGGGCTAGGGATGAGGACAGAGAGTTAAAGGTTTAATTCTTCCTTATAGAAACTTTCAGTCTACCAATTTCCATATCCCTTCTCCTGTAGTAAATGGTGTGTCCAATACAAAAGCCCTTCTAGTGTTCTGCAGAGTAAAAGACATTTACTTTCCACTGTTATCCCTTTTGGCAGGAACTTGGGTTTCATTTTCCTTTGTTTGAAGTCATTTTACAACATTTTCTTCATTTTTCTGTGACCTGGAGTTTTTGGTATCTTCTAGTTTTGCCAAAGTGTAAATCTATATTTCTGTTTCTTAACATTCTTATCAATTTAATGTGATTTCTGACAGAAGTTTGTCTTAGTTTGCCAGAGCTGCTTTGACAAATACTACCCACTGGTTGCCTTAACAACAAGAAGTTATTGTCTCATGGTTTCAGAGGCTAGAAGTCCAAAATCAAGTCATTGGCAAAGCCATGCTTTCTTTTAAGAAGTTTAGTATTTTGGCGCTAGCTAGCCACAATCCTTGGGGTTTCATGGCTTCCATTTCTGCCTCTTGTGACATGAAATGTCCCTGTTTTTTTCCTGTGGCTTTCTCATGTGGTTTCTGCTGATTTCCAGCTTTTGTCATCATTCACTGAAACTTGTGGTCATTCAGACTAGCTTCTCAATCTTGCCCTCATTCAGTTTGGCTGCTCCTAAATAGGATTTTAGAAGATCTTATTCCCAAATGAGACCATACCTTAACTGACAATACATTTTCAGAGTCTATTTACAAATTAGTTCACACCCACAGGAACATGAATCAAGATTAAGAACATGTTTTTGTTGGGATATATAATTCAATCTACTAGAGAGGCAGAAACATATTTACTTAGCCATTTTGAGAGTGGAAGTCATATGTGCTGTTTCTTCAGGTTCATAAATTTTTCTTTTTCAAAATGCCTTGAAAGGATTTAGTATTTTGTTCTTTCTGCTTAGCATTTATATTATTGTTAGTCTTCTTTCTATGTACACTCAAACTGCTGTGCATTTTAAATGGCTTCATTTGATTTTTTTCACGTATAAGAATGATGTATCCAAATGAAACATTTCTTAATATAGCCTATAACATCTAGGTTTAGGAGAGTAGGTAGTATGAGCTGCCATATATGTTATATTCACTTATTTAATAAAATTATAGATTTTCTCAAAAATTGTGTTGGTGCTTAAACAATAAAATACAAACAATGCACCGGTGATTTTAAAGCAAAGTTTATGAACTGAATAAAATTCTACTCATAAACGGACAGTCTAAAAGACTTTTATTTTAAAACTTTATTTCCTTTTTTTTATCCTATTAATTTTTCTCATTCAGAAATGATTCTCTGAACCTAGGTTAAGCATGTTAACCTTTTTTATTCTTAAAAGAGGCAAATGATCTCTTTGCCTAATGAAAAATCCAGTATTCCAAGCAAATATTTCTGCTTAAAATTTTCAACCAACAAGGTCACTGCATAAGAACTTTTCTCTTGCATGTTTTCATGTACAAACCTATGTTGCTTATTTTACTATGTTTTTGGATGTATACTCCAAAAAAAAAAAAGAAAAGCTACTTTGTTATGAGTGAACTTTGAAAAACTTCTTGGCACTTTCTTTCTCAAATGCAATTATTCTTATTCCCTAACCTCTCCACCCCCATGCCTCCATTAACTGATCTTCACACTTTCTCACCATCTATTTGAGTTGTGGCTTATTTTATAGTCCATTAATGTGCTGCTTCCAAATATTTTTATTACTTTCAGAAATACTTTCTGGAACACATGCCTTTCTCTTCATCTTTCTATTCTACTCAGTCATTTAAGAAGGAATGTGTATCTAGATATCATAGAAAATCTACACAGAAGGCACATTTCCTGTTCAAGTGTTTTTCACTTTCCAAGGAAAGAAAAGTACATTGCTACTTATTTGAAGACAATCACATGCATAAATGCTGAAATGTCTGGGGCATCTGCAACAAGATATGAAGTAATGAAGACAATGAGTCCAGGCTTGTAAGCCTGCTAAATCTCATAAAACTGTGATTTTGTGATTAAATGTTATTTGGGGGAGTACATTTACTTTCTTTTTTTTTTTCCTTTCTCCTCCTCTATATATCTCCATACGTACATCTCTTTGACTGTAAAAACGCACATGCGTTTATTTTCTTATTAACATATTCCAATTACCATTTTCTTATAATGTTACTGAGATCATATATGCTCTGAGGTTAAAATGATACATTAAAGGGGATGCTGTCTATATTTTTATTTTTAAAATAAATGTGTGTATTTTTGGCACTATGCAGATATTAAATAAACAAGGTTATGAAGCAGTTTATTTGGGTTCAAAAATGCAATTCTATTTCATTTGGAAAGAGATCCACTGCAAAACTTTCCTGACAAATGCCTGAAAGGTGCTAAAAGGTCTTGAGTAAACACATTTCAAGGAGAGGAAGGGTGAGATCATAAAAAGGAGAGACTGTATGCCTTTTCATTTGTGGCAACTCAATCCAGCACAGCTGTACCAGCTTCATAGGGCCCTTTTTCATCCAAACTGTATAAGATACTTGCTGGAACCAAACTGAACAGTAGCAGAGAATAGTTCAGCAAAGTAATGCTGTTGATGCACATTCTTCGAAGAGCCCCTTGCTCAAAGTTTATGTCAATTTCTTGGAATATCAGAAGAGTCCTCTATTTTCAGACTGCGTACTTTAAAACACATCTAAAATCAGACACCCATTTAGAAGAGTTAACATGTGTCTTGAGGTAAGAAGGTACCTCAAGTTAAGTAAAACACCAGTTAACTTGGCAATAAGAAAGATAATCAGTGACTACATTTGGGTTAAAATCTAAAGAATTTTTGTCAACGACAATGTCTATGTTTTTACATAACGCCATTCTTGTCAAAAGTGGTCAGAGTTATCCTTTAAAAGTGCAAAACCACAAAAGTTAAGAATAATTAGCGTATCTTTATTGAAGCTTGGCTGAAGAAACCCTTCTAGGTATTTCCCAACTCTCACTTTATGAACTATAAAAAATACACAGAATCTGTACGTCCAGATGATTGCTTTCTTATTTCCAGACATAACAAAATTATAAGTAATAGTCAAGCCATGATCTTATTATTATCTTAAAAAGATGTAGTGTTTTCTCCAACTGAGCTTCACTAATTTAGAGGATTTTTTTTCCAATTAAAAAAACACCAAAAATGATTTGAAGAAGAATGAAAGACAGAGGGAATAAAGAAACATGTCTCTTTCCTTTGAGATTCTTTATCTTTTTAAATATTATTTTTGCAATTCCCTAATATACAGAAAAATAAAATATGAAGACAAATGGGGATGAGCTTAGTGTTCTCTGTGTGCTGAACATGAATTAGGTATTTATAATTGCTCTAGAAGGAAGGTCTCAAGATCAACAACCTATTTAGTGTTTGTGAAATCATTTTATATCCTAATACTGAAAATAAATTGGTCTCAAAAAGGAAAGAAACTTAAGAATATTTGCAAAGAAAAAGTGACTGCATATTAATAATGGAGAACCAGTATAAGCAAGAGCTTCCTGGAAGAGACTGAGTTTAGCAGTTTCTGCTAAGGTGATAGGTAAAGAAATAAAGAAATATGCTTCCAGACACGTTTCCAGCTGTCCCATGAAGAACATGGGGAGGTGGAAGTATGCTGAATTAGAAAATACAACTTTATGTACATGTATTTTTGATTTGGGGAATATCACTCTGCCCTGTCCTTCAGCGCTTCAGATTTTAATTTGCAAAATGGAGATAAATAATGCTGTTCTTTTTCATCCTACAGCCACATGGTAGCTGTGATTACCTAGTAAGAGAGTGGCTGTGAAAGTGTACTGAAACTGTCAAGTACTTTCCAAATATCATGTATTAAAAATGCTAAATCTTTGAGGAACTGTCAACTCTGGTAACTCTCAAAGAGAGGAGGTCAGTGATAATCTAAAGTTACAGCTAATAAAAACTAGTCACCAGAGCACAAAGCAGATGCAAGGTAAACGTAATTAAAACTATTTCCAATATGCATTCACTGTTCTACAGAATCCATTATTCACTATTTTATTCCAAACATAAAAGTAATAGAAGCACAAAGGCACATAAATTAGTTTTGTACATACTCTGCCTTCTGTAGAAAATGTTTGCATTCCATTCTCCTTATCTGGTTAATGCTTTAACTTCTAACATTATGAACACTTTCAGACATACAGGAAATGTGAAGGAAATTTACATTGATCACCCATATACCCACCACCCAGACTGCATTATTAAAATTTTGCTATACTTGCTTTATCACATATTGATCCATTTATCCATTCTTCCATCTAATCCACTAATCCAATTTATTTTTTGCATACATTGGAAAGTAAATTGCATGCATTAATAGTTCAGCATGAATACCACTATTTCAATTTCAATATTTATTTATTTTAATGTAAAATTAGTAAACAATGAAATGCTAAGCTCTTAAGTGAACTAGTAAATTCTTATCATTTGTCATATGTCAGCTCAGTCATAACTTCCTCAGGGAGTCTTGCTCTGGCTTCTCTGATTAGATCAAATATGCACTCACTGCATCATGAGCCTTTCTTTTGTAATGGGGTATTACATTTATTCATGGGATTACATGATTAGTGCTTGTCTCAATCTTAGGTGAACTGGCTAATTTCATGTGCCAATAGTGTTCAGTTGTTTAGTCACAGCAAGCACTGGCCTGATTGTTACTGGGAGGGAATTTTGTAGACAGATTTAAATCACTGGGTACTGCTATCCAAATGCATATAAGAGCCAAGGCGCTGGATGAGTGTATTTGATACCATATCAGAGTTTTGTGACGTTAAAAAATATAATGATGTTGGATGGTTGTTCCTAAATATACTGGATACAGTTGTATATTTAAAGAAAAGGATGAGCTCATAGCTTCAAATTCCCAGCTCAAGCATGAAGGACATGAAAGTTTCTATGTGTGCCCTCAAAGAAACTCTTATTTCTTGTAGCTGCATACTTGAGAGTTCTGAAAAGCAAATGCAGAGTTTTATGGCATGAGTGGATGAATTACAAAACAGACTGAATTTTCAACCTTTCAGGGTGTTTGTTGTTTTAATAACACTTTAGTGAGGGCATTGAGAGGTTGGGAATGAAATTGCGAACATGGAATGGGAACAAATGGGCTGGTAATGATGAAAGTGGGGACACTGAAACCATAGATTCTGCTTAGTCTTCTTTGCCACATAAACCTGTGACTGTCTGCTCTGACGAATCAACCATCCTACCTCCATCTGAAGAGATTAACCCTGTTTCACTAGATGAAACTGTAATGAAATGTCCTGAGATGGTTGGCGCCCAAGACACTGCTAATTCTTCTTATGACCCACCCTTATCAATCCTCTTTTCTTCCAGACCTATAACTACACTGAAGTCTCAACAGGCCCTAAAGGGTGAGGTACAAAGTGTCACCCATGAGCAGGTACATAACACTCTAAAAGAACTGCATGAATTTCTACTTTATATAGAAAGAAATCAGAGGAATACATATGAGAATGGATATTAAGGATGTGGGATAATGATGGAAGGAATATAAAATTGGATCAGGCTGAATTTATTGACCTGGGCCTAAGAAGAGATTCTGGATTCAATGTTGTACCTTGAAGGATTAGAATGGGCTCTAATAGTTTGTTTGGTTGGTTGGCCGAAGCATAGACCAACATGAACCTACATTAAATAAAGTAGAAATGCCATAACTGCCCTCGTATAATGTAAATGAGAGAACACAAAGGCTTAGAGAGACTGGAGAGTTAGAATAGGTTTATCATGTAAGACTGGCTCACAAACTGCAAGAATGTCCAAAGGGTATACCCTTTACCATGGCTATGGGGAATAAATTTGTAAGAGCAGCTTTCATACCTGAAGAACTATGTGGTTACTCTTTACTGTAGGTTAGACATTACTGTGGGAACTGCTGCCACTACACCTGGGTTCTTAAATACAATGGGAGATGATTGGATTTCATTTTGGTGGGAACCAAGTGGCAGTACTTAATCATCAAAGACAAGGTGATCATGGCTACCATAATGGACAGCAGAATCATAGCTGTAATCAGAATACTCTGAACTGCAGAAACATTGCATAACTGACCTGAGGTACTCAAAAGTAAATAGATGGGCAGTCTACTAAATTCTTACTTGAGCTATGTAAGCAGAAGAGTGCTAGTCTATCTTGAGTTATGGCCCCTCAGTCAATTCTCAGACTTGAGGAAATTTACTGACCCAGAACACCCTGAATAACAAGAAGGTTGGGTCCCCTTGGAGAAGAACCTTGCTACATTGTCAAAAATTTATACTGTTAAACTTACTTCCAGCACTCACCAAAGGTATCTGTGGCCTTTTAGTAGGGTGAATGTATATTTGTGAAAAGGAAATGATCAGACATTTTGGGGATTACTGGATACTAGTTCTGAACTGACATCAATTCTGGGAGTCCCAAAACATTATTGTCTTCTACCAGTCAGAGTAGGGGCTACTGGAGGTTAGGTGATTGTTTTAGTTTCCTAGGCTACTCCAAGCAAATTACCATGAAATGGTACTGCTTAAACAATGGAAATTTATTCATTTGCAGTTAGAGTCCAGGAAAATGTCCAAATCAGGCATCATCAAAGCCATGCTTTCTTCCCGAAGACCAGCGGCCAGTGATCCTTGGCCTCTCTGCCACATGGCAAGGCACCTGGCAGTGTCTGCTCGTCTCTCCATTTTCTTCAGGGTTTCTCTGATTTCAGCTTCTTGCGGCTATGGCTTTTTCTTTCTCTGTATTCATTCTGCTATAAAGTACTTTAGTAATAGGATTTAGACCCAACCTGAATAAGACTGGTCATACCTTAACTGAAATAGCCTCATCAAAAGGTCCTAATTACAAAGGGTTCACACCCACAGGAATGGATTAACTTTTACAAATAGGTTTTTAAGGGTTATATATAGCTACAAACCACCACAGTTATCCATGAAGTTTAAGTTCAGGTTCATCTCACGTCTAGTGAGTCTCAAACCCTATTCTGTGGTTATTTCCCCAGAAAATGGGCAACCAAGTGATCATGAGTCCTGAATTGCCTATTGTGATCTAAGTGTTGTCTGACCTATAAGTCAGGCATGCAAAGCAGCACTCCATATCATCATATGGAGGTGGTATATATGAGACTGGACTCAAGCAGGCCCTGAAGGCAAAAGTTACACATGGAAGTGGCCGAAATGCCTATGGCTGTCATTCCTGCCACATTATCTTCTCCCAAGCCCAGACTAGAGAATTCCAACAACAACCTCTTGGAATTTTTTAAGATCAGTTGACTGAGGAAGAGAAAACACGGGTCCGATTTTCAGATGCTTCTGCATGATATAAAGGTACTAACTTAAAGTGCACAGCAGCAGCACTACAGCCTACTTCTGGGACATCTCTGAAGGACAGTGGTGAAGGGAAATACTCCCATTGGGCAGAACTTTGAGCAGTGCACCTGGTCGTTCATTTTGCTTGGAAGGAGAAATTGCTGGAGGTGTATTAGTATACCAATTCATGGGCTGTGGCCAGTGGTTTGGCTGGATAGTCAGGGACTTGGAAGGAACATGATTGAAAATTAGTAACAAAGAGGTTTGGGGGAGAAGATGTGTACAGAACTTTCAGAATGAGCAAAAAACATGAGGATATTTGTGTCCCATGTGAATGCTCTTCAGAGGGTGACTTCAGCTGAGAAGGATTTTAATAATCAAGCGGATAGCACATTCTGTGGATACCAGTTGGCCTTGTTCCCCAGACACTTTTGTCAGTGACCAATGGGCTCATGAACAAAGTGATCCTGGTTGTAGGGATGGAGGTTATGAATGGGCTCAGCAGTGTGGACTTCACTCACCAAGACCAACCTGGATATAGGTACTGCCTAAGTTGCCAGCAGCAGAGACCAACCCCGATATGGAACCATTCCTTGAGGTGATCACCTGCTTCTTAATGGCAGGTTGATTACATCGAACTACTTCCATCTTGGAAAGGACAGCATTTTGTTCTTACTGGAATAGACACATACTCTGGATGTAGATTTGCCTTCTCTGAAACACAATAATCCTTTTAAAACTACCATTCCTAGACTTACAGAACATCTGATGTATCATCATGGTATTCCACATAGCATTCCTCCTGATCAAGGAATCTACTTCACAGTAAATGAAGTGTAAGAATGGACACATGAGCATGGAATTCACTGGTCTTACTATGATATCCATCAGTCTGAAGCAGCTGACTTGATAGAATGGTGGAATGGCCTTTTTAAGACTCAATTACAGTGTCAACTAGGTGGCAGTACCTTGCAGGGCTGAGGTAATGTTCTCCAAGAGGCTTTATATGTTCTAAATGAGCATCCAATCTATGGTGTAGTTTCTCCCATAGCTAGGATTCACTGATACTGGAATCAAGACATGTAAATGGGAGTGGTACCACTCACTATTACCCCTATTGATTGCTCCTGATTAGCAAGGAGAAATAGGACTGCTCCTACATAATGTAGGTAAAAGAGTGTATGCCTGGAATACAAGAGATTCTTTAGGGTACCTCTTAATACTTCCACGCCTTGTAATTAAAGTCAATGAATAACTACAATAGTCCAATTCAGGAAGGGTTATTAATGGCCCAGACCCTTCAGGAAAGAAGGTCTGGGTCACTCTCCAGTCAAAGAAGTAGGATCAGTTCTTGCTGAGGGTAAAGGGAATTTGGAATGGGTAGTTATAAAGGGTAAAAGGAATTTGGAATAGGTAGTTATAAATATGAGCAATGACCATGTGACCAGTAAGGACTGTCATGTTTATGGATATTTCTTCCTTGTTCTGTTATGAAAATGTTTTTAGATATACATAAAGCAAATAGCTTTGTTTTATCTTGTCTATCCCGTTATCATATAACAAACTTTATGTCATAGAATTTAACGTTATAGGATATCAAATATATGAGTGAATATTACTCAAAGATTTGTAGTGAGAAGAGTTTCTAACTTCAGCCATCCAGCATCTCCTGGGAATTCATTGTCTCCTTCATTGGAGTTCCTGACCTGCAGCTTTCCCTGGGGATTTCAGTGTCACCATGGAGTATTCTGCTGTATGGAATTCAGACTTGACAATCCCCCCAGTCACGTGAGACCAGTTCCTATTGTATAAATACCTCCTGTCAGTTCTGTTTTTCTGGAGAACACCAACTAATACATTAGGCAAAAAGCATCATGAGGATAGAGGGTAAGGAGTATTTGCCTTTGTTCACTACCGGATCACCAGGACACTGCCCAGTATCTGCTATAAGAGGTATTCAATAAATGCTTCTTAAACAAAAGAATGAATGTTATTCAATGAAGGGAGGTTTTCATTCATGTATTCAATCTGCAAATATTGACCATGCTACTATCAGGCATAGTTCTAGGATGTACCAATAAGGCAAAAAGAAAAAAGCCCTGTCCTTGTGGAGCTTACATTTTACTGAGCTCAAACAAATACAGGCTGTCATAAATATTCTCATGAATAAATAAAGCAATGAAAGAGGATGGAGAGTGAGAGGGTTGCAATTTTAGATAGTGTGGTCAATAATAGGAGTGAGTAAGGAAAATCCCTGGATCAAAGTCTTTGGGAAAAAAATAAAGGATAAAGACCTTAAGGTGGGAGTGGCACATTCAAGGAGAGAATAGCAAGGAACAGATATATCAGGGTAGGAGTGAGATGAGGGAAAACCTACAAGATTAGGCTAGAGGTGCCTGGAGCAAGATTTTAGAGAGCCTTTTAGGACACCTTAAGGTTTTGGGATTTAAATGAGATGGAAAGTCTTCAGAGGTGTTGAGGAGAGGAATGACGTTCTTATTTATACCCAAAGGATCTTTCTGGATGTTGCCTGGAGAATAGACTGCTAGGTCCTCCCAAGTCCCTGTCAAAGAGCTTCCAAGAGAACTTGTGGT
>PVIY010063712.1:0-10414 GCA_004026745.1 Myrmecophaga tridactyla | reverse complement strand
TAGTATGTTTGTTTACATTTTATTAGGTGCCAAAGATTTCTGTTAGCATAAGTGACAGTAAGAAATTAGTTAATTTTAAATCAGGTAAGGAATTGAGGGATTTAAGTGTTTTGATTATTTTAATTATTTTTTAAATAAATGGGATTGTAAAACAATCCAACTTATTAACCCATTTTGTAGTACACATGTGTTTAAACTTTGTAGGTTCATATTGTTTCTGCTTATCTTTAAATTCCTCTACAGTGGTTAATTACTATTATCTTCTTCCTTGTAAAATAGAAAGTATGTGATTTCCATAGCTATGATTTTATTTAGAAAATAATTACTTAAAAGGAAGAAAATGAAAATAATTATCATCAGCACCAAGTGTATAAAGTAATTACCCAAGAAATTGAGTATACCTGAAAATGGGAGAAAGCAGGTTGAATCGTCACCATTCTCAGACCACAGATTTAGAGACTAGGGTATTGTTTTATTTTGCTTTAGTTCTTAAGAAAATAGAGAGCTATATCTCTATCCTCATAACTTTTAATTTGTGAAATAGTTTTCCTATATAATTATTTATCTCTAATAGATATATAGTACCAACTCAAAAGTGGTAATACCATGAATTTTGATATGATACACACATATACCAGCCTTTTAGGAAAAATCTTTTATTTCTAATTTTTTATTGATTCCTTTAGTTTGGAGAATTGGATAATTTGTCAATGTTATACTGGAGTATGTCACAGAGAAAAAGTAATAAGGGGAGTAGCATAGCGCTGTGTACCATATAAGTACATAACATCAAAGAGGAATTGATTGTAACAAAGAGGAAAGGATGAAAAACAGGAAGAAAGAATATGCAAAAGGAAATGTATAAAAAAATTAAAATATAGCACCCAACTCACTAAATAAAAAAGGAAGAGAAAAGAGAACAAAAAAAAGAAAAGAAAAAGAAGAAAAATCTATTTATGAAAAGCACCAGATACAGAAGTAAGTTTCAGAGCTGGCTTGGTAAGTTCAATAACGTAAAAAAAAAGATGAGGTTTTATTAAAAGGGAGATATAAAGCCAATGAAAAGTACAAGATGAGAATGCCAATAATGAGAAGTAATAGGAAGCAAGATTATAAGAATTGGCATAAAAGGACACTCGATATAATAAACATTTGCAAAAAAAAAAGATAATATTGAATTACAAGTGAGATCTTTAAGAGTCTGCTAAATTTGATGTTGTAGCAAATTAAAGTAGTGGTAAGAGGACTAATATGAAAAGCTCTCTGAAAATTCAGGAAATGCCAGAAGAAAATTTAAAGGTGTGGAAACAATGGAGAGTCCAAAATGTGGAAGATAACTGTTACACCTGGGGGAAAAATCATGATAGGAAAGAAGAGAAAACACAGATAGCAAACTGGAAGAAAGAAAGGATTTTTAAAAATAAGATATAATTGCAGATATTGATATGAAGTTGATAAATACATGGATACAGAGATAGATATATTATATATAGAAATATCTCAGGTTAAACTATGAAAAACAATGTACATAAATTATTAATCACAGCAATTAAATTAAATGAAATATCATCAGATTGAGTTGAAAAGTTGGGTAAAATGAAATATCTGTGACCTCATTTAAACACAAACAGCATTATCCTTGTAAATAGAACATGTGCCTTTTGTTTACCATAAACAAATATGAGGGTATTCAGAACAACTTCTGACAAAGTATATTTAAAAGGGGTGATAAAACAAACAAATACTAAAACAAATTAAAAAGATATAATTCTAGGGTTGGAATTTATTATTGTCTATAATTGAGCAGTACTATGTACCAGACAAAGCACTAGGCTTTGTGAATAGAGGGGTGAACAAATTAAAGCCCCTATTTTCACAGACCTATATTCTAATATTTGAAACAGATAATTAATCCTAGAAAAATTGTTATTTTTATGTGCTATGAAGAATCGTTAATCATGGTAAAGGGAAATAGAATAAAGGAGTTGCTATAGAATGAAAGGGCACATGCAAAGAAACACACATGATAGAAAATATGGCAACATATTACAAGATGAATAATAACAAGTCTGCATATATTAAAATGTATATTTCAAAAATCTCAGGCATAAGTATTATTTGTGTCTCCTAGAATTATACAGATATAATTTGAGTTTTGAAATATTTTAGGAAAGTTGTTATTCATTCCCTCATTTTTCAGATCAAATATTGCCATTGATGCACATAACAGTCATTATTGCAGTTATTACCTGCATAGGATTTAAATTTCAAAATCTAGAAATTAATTTAAGATTCAGCATTTACTTAATGTCTGACTGTGGCATAGTTTGTCTATATATTTTTAAATAGATTCTGGTGTAAAGCACTCTTGCATAAATGAAAAGGGCTTTCATTTGATTTATAGCTGAATAGTAAGTTTGGAAAATTTTTAAGTCAAAACATGAATACCTTTATTGAAGGTCAATAATATATCCCTGGAAATATCATATATGTTGCTAAAATATATACCTATTCCTAGAGATTTAAAAAATACAGAGTTCAAATATTGTCTATTCCAGGCACATCTATATGCAAAACACATGAAGATACTGTATTTCCAAAATGAATTCTTAGCTGAATATTTTGAGGTTGGACAAGATCGAAGAATTAAGTTAAAGAATTAAGTGATTCTAGCAAAGGATAAAGGAATATAATACAAGAAATAAGACTAAAAGACTGCTTCTGATCGACTTTAATCCTAATCAACATGTAAAAATAAAATAAGTGGATATGTTAAAAGGGCAGTTGACATATGTGGCACTTTTCAATAAGCTTCAGTGATATGCTTTTATAAAAGCCAAAGCTATTATTTTAAGGTAATAAAAACCTGATTTCTTAATTATATTCTTCAGGGCTTGTTTCACTTGTTTATTTCTTAGAGTATGTACAAATGGATTTAAGACAGGTACAATTGAGGTGCCAAGTACTGCCACCCCCTTGTTTAAAGACACCCTTTCCTCTGCAGAAGGCTTAATATACATAAAAATGCAGCTGCCATAAGAGATAGAAACCACAACCATGTGGGAGGAACAGGTGCACAAATTGCTGGGCAGAAGGCATCTTCAGAAATGTTCTTATGATATTTGCATAGAAGAGTATCACCAGAGCCAATGTAAGCAGGAGTGTGATAATGGCTAAAATAAAACTTAACAATTCTATGACATGTGTATTTGTGCAGGAGACCTTCAGGACAGGAGAAGCGTCGCAGATAAAGTGGTCAATTATATTGGCATCACAGAATTCCAACCCCAGGCCCATGATAAGGCCAGGAGAGATGGTTAACAGTCCACTCAACCAAGAGCTGAAGACCAGCTGGGTGCAGACTCTGCTGCTCATAATGGTGGCATAATGAAGGGGTTTGCAGATGGCCACATAGCGGTCATAGGACATGGCAGCCAACAGGAATAACTCTGCTGCTCTGAAGAAGATAAAAGAAAATAATTGGGCTGCACAAGCATCATAGGAAATTGTTTTATCCATAGTCACAATGCCAACCAGGAATTTAGGGATGCAGGCAGATGTCAATTAGTTTTCTAATATTGAGAAATTCTGAAGGAAGAAATACATGGGTGTTTTGAGATGGGAATCCACCAGGGTGAGCAGGATGATTGTTAGATTTCCAGTGATACTCAATAAATATGTTAGAAATACAAAAAGGAAAATTGCAATTTGCCAATTGGGGTCATCTGTCATCTTAGTAGAATGAATGTTGTCACCATTGTATGGTTCTTCATGGCTAACTTCCTTCTGAACTCATCAGATTGGGGAAAAAATAGATAATTATTTTTAAATTTAAAAGTCTTCACTGTACATAGATTTGAGGGTGGTTGAAAGAGCCAAGTAACTCAATTTTGAAACATTTTTCTGTAAAATTATTTGTCTATGTTTTTTCTTTTTCCATCTATAAGAAGTGGGAATATTCAGAAATATATGAAGGTCCAGTGCTCATCCTTCATCATCAGTGATACCTTTTTCAGACCTTTGTGCTCCTGTTTTTAATCCTTTCACATAGGTGTCAGAATCACGGGCTTAATCCTCTTAATCTCATCTTCTTCCCTTTCTACTCATTTTCTGAATTTTGTTTTCATTTCTTACTTTGCAACAGAATGAATTTAATACCTTCTTTTGTAAGTATTTTAAGTTTCTCTGATATAAGTTTTGTTTAAAATTATTAGAGGTAATTAATGCAATTTTACTCAGTCCACAAGAAGTTATGTAATTTTTTATGTTGGTTTGATTTATTCCTTTATTGTTAAAATAATCTCTTGCTCAATTTCTGTCAGCAAAGTATACATATACTGTTAAATGGTAGACTTAAGGCCTGAAATTTTTTTGTTAATTTTTAGAAATTTGGCCACATTCTGAGCATACTATTTCTGAATAGTCTGTTTTCCATATTGTCAATTTGAACTTTTTTCAGTGGAAAGAGCTTTTATGAATTTTAGCACAATATGAATCAGAAGGCATGAGATTTGCATTTATTTTTCTCAAATTCCCAATCTCTTTCAACATTATTATATCAATATAAGAAATACATTTTTATATCCAGTAACAAGCAAGACTTCCCTAAATATAATGGGATATGCACTAGTCACTATTTTTAACATAAATTATTGGGGAATGTTGTCCATGGTGTTAAGAGAGAAATTCATAAGTCAGTCTTTCCAATATGCATATTAAATGTTCATCTTGGATTACACAAATATATTAATTGATTCTAATTCTGGATTTAATTATCTTAATCTCATGATCACATTTAAGGAATAGAAAGATTACATTGTAACTACTTTGTTCCAAAACAACAAAGTGCTGAAAATACTTTCCATGATCTGCACATTGGGAACACTTTTCCTTTGTATTATTAAACAAAATATAAAAGGAATGATATTTCCAATAAAATATTTATTTCTTTTTAACCTACAATTATTCTTTACTTCCAACTCTCAACTCCTCATTCACATTAAAATCCAGGAATGTTTAATAAAAATTCAAACCCTAATGAATTTCCATCTCTAATTAGCATACATGGCATTTTCAAAATTGTTTTTCTGATTTCCCTATATATAAAACTGAATAGTTTCTGTATACAGTATACTTAAAATCTAAAAATTTAATTTCTTGATCTATACTCAAAAAAATAGATTGCTCTTTTACCATACCAGAGCAAACGAACCTTGAGATACGAATGTGACCTTTGGTGTAGTCAACAGGATGAGTGGTGAATGGCCCTTCCACCAAGAAAGCCAGACTGGATGGGTTGTGGCCTTCCACAAGCCTGTGGCATCCCATAGCAGCTGTTTGCTGTGGTGATCTGCTCCAGAAATTTAAAATCATGTGAATTCCACCCACAGGGGAGTGCCAAGGCTTTAAAGGACTTGAAAGCTGGCATCCAGGTTCCCCATCATGGTATAGTGGGTAAAGTTAACCATGGTGTGAGAACAGCAGTGAAAGCACACATCTGGAGACTCCAACAGAATCAAGATTAACTGAAAGTCCAAATCCGAGCCCTGGAAGAAATGGCAATGCTGGAGCTGCCTGAAATGGAGGGAGTCAGAAGCAAGTTGGCTTCTTCCCAAGGCTAGCACCCCTCACTTTCTCCATGCCTGTCCCATGGTGGAGGACGAGCAGCCCTTGGCTCCAGGAGGTGGACCAGTGGACTCCCTACCACACACAGGTCTGCTGACAGATAATATAGTTGGCATACACACCAGAAGGAATTCTGACTTCTCATCAAGCAGGTATGGCAGAACCCTGGTGAAAAGACTCCTGGTATGACTGTTGCATCTGTGAGAGAATGATTCTGATAGCCTAAAACTCTCAGAAAATGAAAATCACAATTAGAAATATAAATGTGGAAGAACAGGATAAGGAATGCACCCAGTAAAGCAAGGGGTGAAGCTGCCATCGGAATTGAAGCAGCCCTGTGAGTAGAGAGGGGCTGGCAAAGCCCCATCAAAATATCTCAGTTGCAAATGAGAGAAATTTAATAGCGGCAGGGGTGAATCCAGAGACAATTAATTAACAGCCCAATGAAGTTTTATTGGCATTGTAAAAAGAATTGTCCATGGAGCAGTGGTTACCTAAAGTAAAAGAATAAAAAGCAGGTTAAGTCAGGCTCTTTGTTTACCATGACATTTTACACCAGTGCAGCTCAGATAACCTAAATTAATTGACTGCCACTGCAGGCAGGCCTGGTGGGCTGGGGAGATGGGGAAGTGAAGGAACTTTCAAAATAGTTGTCTCCCTGCAATATACAGCATGGGTGGCCTGTAGACACATAGGCAAAATGTACTTTTATGTATGGAAAACCAGACTGATTTGATGGCCTCTGACTCACATTGATGGATATGCAGAGCACAGGGTCCATGTGAAACAAGCCAGGATAACGTCTGGCAGTGGTTACTTGCTGCCCTGAGCCCTGAAGAACTGTTAAGGTGAGGCAATAGTGGTTGCCTAGCAGACATGAGGAAATTGGGCAAATGATCTTACAATTGGGAAAGGCAGAGATCCTGAAGATGGCCCATAGTCCTTGCAACTCCCCAATTCAGCCTATCCAAAAACCAGACAGCACATGGAAAATGACTGGTGATTACCATGATATTGTATGTTTTAGTACGTACATAGGACAAATCAATAAAGATATAAGGCATTGCCTCACTTCTTAGTCACAGAATAAATTACTTTCTCAAAATCAGTTTAATGGAGGTCATTTAAACAGGGCATAAAGCAAATAGTAACACAACTGGTACTGCTGATGGAAGCATTATGGCAAGCAAAGCAAATCTATACTTAGAATAAGTATATTCTTATACTTATATGGTATACCATTGAGTACAAATAAATATTCCCTCTATGAAGAATGGTTTGTAAGAATTAATAATTTGAGGTGAAGAAGCTAGTTGCTCTCCATAATACTCAGATCTTTATCAAAAGTTCAGCATTGTTCTCTGTTATTGGCAGGTTTGATATTGAGAGGCTATAGTAGCCAGATAACCCCTAGTATACTTGTTAGTAGAGTCGATCCTTGCCATCAATGCCATGCTATTTTTGAAACTATTAAATCAATATTGAAGGGAATTGTTAAGGAAAACTGCATGGCTTTCTCAGAATGGGTCACCTTATCACCTAGATTATTATGTCTCTTGTCTGCAGGAATATTTTGTTGAAAATTCATGGCACACAAATGTCTAAATATTCGGGTTCCATTGCAAACATTTCATTCATATGTAACATTTATGTTTCTGAAACTGAAAATATATAATCCTCACTTTAATGTACAGACATTCCTGAGTGGGATATAATAATTCTGTCATTTACTTGTAGATAATTATGAATATTAGGAAATTGTGTTGATGTGCATTCCAGTTTCTGATAATGAATTCCTGATAAATGCCCTCATTTCAATAAATCCAGCTCAATGAAAAGTCGTATTTCTTTTCTGGACTAGTGTTTTTGGAATGCACATCAACACAATTTCCTATATTTCTTTTAATTAGAAAAATTTTGTAACGCTTTTCACAAGTAAGACTCTTTCTTCTGATTGTGATTTGGTTTATGTGCTCCATCTTCCAGATAATACAGGCTCTGATTTGAAGACTGTCCAGGCAAGTCTGAAGATATAAGGAAAATTTTAAAGGTAACTCTTCAAATGAGGAAATTATAGGATTTCTAAAAACTCATGGCTGCCTTATAAAGAAGAGGGGTGCTTCTGTTTGCAAGGGAGGCTATGTGGTACTTTTGGATTTAGGTACTTGGAATCATCTATATCTACTCACAACTTGTGTTTAGGTTATTGTTTTCTAAGTCAGCATTCACTTGGTTGCTGTTTACTGTTGACTGTTTTCCAAATTTTTCAAATAATTGGTTCTTATAGTTTCTGAAAAAATGTTTTCAATGTTTCTTTGGGGAGACATACATTTGGAAATTCTCTTCCATCTTGCTGATGTCATCTCAGTGTTTAATATTTGAGGAATTGTCAGACTGTTTTCAAAAGTGTTTGCATAAATTTATATTCTCACAGCAATGTCTGAGGATTCCAATTTCTCCACATACTGATCAATAGCTATTATTTGTATTCTGAAAGATCAACATCATACAAGATATGAATTTGTATTTCATTGGAATTTTGTTTGAAATTCCCTAAAGGTTAAAGATCCTGAGCACCTTCTAATGTTCTCTGTAATTCTTTTATATTATCTCTCTCTACCACAGGTTTTGCAATTTCCTGATTGTTTCTGCATTTCTCCAACTATATTTTAATTTTCAAAGCTATATACTCTTTCCTCTCTATTATTTTTCTCAGTATCTTATAATTTACAATCCTTCTATATTATTTCTACTACATTTTTATTTTGCAGTGTTTCAGCAAATACAAGATTGCTTACCCAGTTAATGCTTCTCCTAAATAATAATAGGAGCAGTCTTATTTTACACTGTCTTGTGTATCATCATGCTTTAAAATTGCAATGTCTTATAATGAAACCAGAGATGACCAATAGGCCAAACTAACCCACCAAAATTGCTCCCCAATCTTGCCAAATGGCCAGTTTTTCATTTCTACACTTATAACTTTTAAGAGCTTAATTCATAACACAGTAGAAGTTTTTTATATAAGGTAAAACATCCATTTTTTTTATCTTGCACATAACTTATGCTATCATATCTTAAATAACAAATTTATAACATTTACCCGTAATTTATTCTATTTTTACAAATTTATGCTGGTCATCATCCTTTGCAAACTGCACTTTACTTAATAAAGAGTAATGATAAAATATTTATATTCTTACATTTCCTATAATTTTACATTATATTTAATGAAATTAATCATCTCCATGGTTTAGAGGACTTGCAGACAGAAATCTAGATGCTTTTCTTTTTAAATGGCTTTTAGCTAATTATATTTCTATAATTAGGTATTTTCTAAAAAGATGAGTATGCCGTTGTATTCATTTCTGCAATTTTAGTGTATAATAAACATTTCACACTAAGAGGTTCTGTGAAGAAGGTAAGATTTAAGTAAGTTTGAAATCAAAAAGTCCATATTATAAGCCACCTGGTGAACATTCATTGAATCACAGGTTATAGAAAACATTGTGCTCAATCAGAGGTCAACATTCTATTCTGATTCTCCTTTTGGAATAAAAATGAAATCTCCAGTTTTCTTTATTTTTAAGGAAAGAGTTTATCTAGGTTAACATAATTAGCAAAACCTAAGGTTGTTGTTTTGCTTTGCTAATGTTGTCAGAATGCAATATACCAGAAATGAATTGGCTTTTATAAAAGGGATTTATTAGGCTACAAATTTATAATTCTAAGGCTGTGAAAATGTACAAACTAAGGCATCCAGAGAGAGATACCTTGACTCTGAAGAAAAGGCAGATGTTGTCCAGGGTTTCTCTGTCACATGGGAAGGTACATGGTGACATCTGCTTTTCTTCTCTCCCAGCTTCTGGTTGCAAAGGGCACTCATTCCAGTGGCTTTCTCTCTAAGTGTGTGTGTGTCCTCACTTGGCTTCTCTGGGTCAACTCTGGGTTTTTTCTCTCATCCTAGCATCTCCAAACATCTGTTACTGGTTCCATCTCTCTGGTCTCTGTATCCGCTCTCCAAGCCTCTCCTAACATCTGTGTCTAGGTGTCTGCTCTCTGTCTAAGCTCTCAGCTCTTTCTTTCTCTATGTGCTCTTTAAAGGATTCCAGTAAACTAATTAAGACCCAGATTGATCTGTATGGGTCAAGATCAATAAATTAAATTTCTAGATTTAGATAGACTGAACTCAGCTATTACTCAATTTTATGTGTAGGAAATCAGGAAAAACGTGTTTGAAAGTGTGAATGCATGCTGATTAGAGAGAGAAATCCATTGGGTTTTGCATATTTTATTAAACATTACTGAATTTTAATGTGAGGAAGTAGTTAAGAAATAGGAAGCAAAGAAATCATGGGTGGAAAGAAATATATATTTTACTAGAAAAATCATTCCTATGTCAGCTTTGTTTAATAATGCAAAGGAAAATTTTCACAATGTGGAAATCATGAAAAGTAAGCATTTTCAGCATTTTGTGCTTTTGTAATAAGTAATTACAATGGAATCCTTTCTATTCTTTATATGTGATTATGAGATTAGACAATTAAATTCGGAAATAGAAACAAATATCTGTGTAATTCATGATTAACTTTTAATATGCATATTTAGAAGAACAATGAATTTCTCTATTGATATAGCACCATGAAAAATACATCAATACATTTATTTAAAAAATAACTGACTGGTACATGTACTTTATATTTAGGGAAGGCTTGGGTATTTAAATATTACTGAATATAAGATAACATTTCCTACATTGATATAATAAGGTTGAAACTGATTGAAAAAT
>PVIY010063711.1:0-10413 GCA_004026745.1 Myrmecophaga tridactyla | reverse complement strand
TGTTGTGGGTGTCCCAGAAGGAGAAGAGAAGGGAAAAGGAGGAGAAAAACTAATGGAGGAAATTATCACTGAAAATTTCCCAACTCTTATGAAAGACTTAAAATTACAGATCCAAGAAGTGCAGCATACCCCAAAGAGAATAGATCCAAATAGACATACTCCAAGACATTTACTAATCAGAATGTCAGAGGTCAAAGAGGAAGAGAGGATCTTGAAAGCAGCAAGAGAAAAGCAATCCATCATGTACAAGGGAAGCCCAGTTAGACTATGCATAGATTTCTCAGCAGAAACCATGGAGGCGATAAGACAGTGGGATGATATATTTAAATTATTAAAAGAAAAGTGAGTGTAATTTAAATACATTATCTCTTGTTCAGAGAAAAGCTTAGGGAGTCCCCTCAAGTCATATACTGTTGCCAGTTTCTGCCCCAAATGCAGTCCTCAATGCATAAAAAGATCAAGCCATGACAACAACAGAAATACTGAAATCAAAGCAGGTAAGTCTCAAATACTCTGTTTCCTTTCTGAACAGTGAAGTAGCATATACAGAGACAATGCAAGTGTGTAAAATACAATACATCGCAGTAATACTAGCAATGGTATTTGTGAGTCTGTCTTGCCATCAGATGTTATACTCCTTAAGAGCAAGGATTCTGTCTTATTTATCTTTGAATCCCTCAGGCTTAACATAGTTCCTGACTCACAGATATAGCTTGAAGAATTTCAATAAACTGATCTGAACCATTTCAGATTTCTCTTCCTTCAGCAAATTAGTACCAAGAACTTGCCCCTATGAGGAATATAGAAAAAAAATGCAAGTTCACTATCCCTGCCCCCAAGAGACTCACCATGAAGAGGAGACAAAAAATATATACATCTGAGATAATTGGGTAACACTAAAACTGTTGACCAAGTGACAAAATGAGCTTCATAGACAAAAGTGCTACTGAAATCCAAAGGAAAGATTGGTGTGTCGGTTGCAGAGGTAGGGAAAATGATCTGCATGTAAGATAAATAGCAAGGGGAAGTTTTAAAATTTTAGCTTCAGTTTTCAAATTCACCTTAGCTCTGGGCTAAATCTATCAGTGATCTTTAATCCTTTATGCAATGCAGTACAAACAAAATATTTAAAAATATTTAAATTCTTATTCTATGTAATTCACTGTATATTTTGAGGATAAAAAGTGGCATTTGCAGACCTTTGAGTATGGATGATGTCAAATTGAATGCATAAAAAAAGCACAAACCAGAGTTGTTGATTTTCCCAGAATTATCCAAGGAGGGAAATTATAGAAGAAGTCACACCAGAATGATTTTTTTCAGTCTGATAGTATTTTTATAGAATTAGAATCAAAGAAACAGAATCAGAAGGGGCTGTAGATGTCATCTAGTGTAGTCTTCTCATTTTACAAATGAGGAGACTGAGCAAAAAGAAGGCATGTGATTCTGATAATCATTACAGCTATTTGGTGGCAGCACTGAGACTAGACTCCAAGATTCCTCAAAATTTTCTTTAGGACTGGTTATTCCTCTTAACTTACAGTGGTGGTTTGAAATGATGTATGTACCCTAGAAAAGCCATGTTTTAATCCTAATCCCATCTTGTAAAGGCAGTCATTTCTTCTAATCCCTATTCAGTATTGTATGTTTGAAACTATAATTAGATCATCTCCCTGGAGATGTGATTTAATTGAGTGGCTGTTAAACTGAATTAGGTAGAGGTGTGTCTCCACCCATTTAGGTGGGTCTTGATTAGTTTCTGAAGTCCTATAAAATAGGAAACATTTTTGAGAATGAGGGAGATTCGGAGAGAGCAGAGAATGCTGCAGTGCCACGAAGCAGAGTCCACGAGCCTATGACCTTTGGAGATGAAGAAGGAAATCACCTCCTAGGGAGCTTCATGAAACCGGAAGCCAGGAGAGAAAGCTAGCAGATGAGGCCATGTTTGCCATGTGCCTTTTCAGCCCTTTCCAGAGAGAAATCCTGACTATGTTTGCCATGCGCCTTCTCACTTGAGGGAGATACCCTGAACTTCATCAACCTTCTTGAACCAAGGTACCTTTCCCTGGATGCCTTAGATTGGACATTTCTATAGACTTGTTTGAATTGGGACATTTTCTCAGACTTAGAACTGCAAACTAGCAACTTTTTAAGTGCCCCCTTTAAAAGCTATTCCATTTCTGGTATATTACATTCTGGCAGCTAGCAAACTAGAACACCTACACAGCTGCCAAAGTTGAATAGGGGAAAGAGCTCCAGTTGCTTAGAAAGATGCTTCAGTTTGCAAAAGTTGCTGGAATGCAATATACCAGAAATGGATTGGCTTTTATGAGGGGATTTATTAAATTACAAGTTAAAATTCTAAGGCTGTGAAAATGTCCAAATTAAGGCACCAACAAGAGGATACCTTCACTTAAGAAAACAACAAACTAACCCCAAAGCAAATAGAAGAAGAGAAATAATAAAGATTAAAGCAGAGTTAAATGAATGGGAGAACAACAACAACAATAACAAAACAATAGAAAGAATCAATAAAACCAAAAGTTGGTTCTTTGAGAAAATCAATAAAATTGATGGGTCACTAGCAAGACTGACAAAGAAAATAAGAAGGAGGATGCAAATAAACAAAATCAGAAATGAGAAGGGGTGCATTACCACAGAACCTGAAGAAATAAATCATAAGACGATACTATGAACAACCATATGCCAACAAACTAGACAACTTAGATGAAATGGACAAATTCCTGGAAACACACAAACAAGCTACATTGACTCAGGAATAGAAGATCTCAACAAACCAATCAGAAGTAAAAAGATTCAATCAGTCATCAAAAATCTTCCAACAAAGAAAAGCCTAGGACCAGATGGCTTCACAGGGGAATTTTATCGGACATTCCAAAAAGAACTAACACCAATCCTGCTCAAACTTTTCCAAAATATTGAAGAAAAAGGAGCTCTGACTAACTCATTTTATGAAGCTAATATTTTAATACCAAAATTGGGTAAAGATGCTATAAGAAAGGAAAACTACAGGCCAATCTCCCTAATGAACATAGATGCAAAAAATCTCCACAAAATATTAGCAAATCTAATCCAACAACACATTACAAGAATTATGCACCATGACCAAGTGGGGTTTATACCAGGAATGCAAGGATGGTTCAACGCAAGAAAATCAATTAATGTAATACAACACATTAACAAATCGAAAGGGAAAAATCACATAATCTTCTCGATTGATGCTGAAAAAGCATTCAACAAAATTCAAACACTTCAAAAGATCAGAATCAAAGGTAACTACCTCAAGATGATAAAGGGAATATATGAAAAAATGACAGCCAGCATCGTACTCAATGGAGAAAGACTGAAAGCTTTACCCCTAACATCAGGAACAAGACAAAGATGCCCACTGTCACCACTATTATTTAACATTATGCTAGAAGTTCTGTCTAGAGCAATCAGTCAGGACAAAGAAATAAAAGACATCCAAATGAAAGGAAGAAGTAAAACTTTCGTTATTTGCAGATGACATGATACTGTACTTGGAAAATCCTGAGAAATCTCCAGCAAAGTTACTTGAGCTAATAAACTAATTCAGCAAGATGGCAGGATATAAAATTAATGTGCAAAAAATCAGTAATATTTCTATCCACAAGCAATGACCTAGCTGAGGCATTAAGGGAAAAAATCCATTCAAAGTAGCAATTAAAAGAATCAAGTATTTAGGAATGAACTTAACTATGGATGTAAAGGATTTGTACACAGAAAACTACATAACATTGCTACAAGAAATCAAAGAAGATCTAAATAGGTGGAAAGACATTCCCTGTTCATGGATAGGAAGGCTAAATATAGACAAGATGTCAATTCTCCTCAAATTGATCTACAGATTCAACACAGTACCAATAAAAATTCCAATAACCTACTTTGAAGACTTGGAAAAGCTAGTAACCAAATTCATCTGGAAGGGGAAGAGACCCAAAATAGCTAAAAGTATCCTAAAAAAGAAGAACAAAGTGGGAGGATTAACATTCCCTGACTTTAAAACCTATTATAAATCCACAATAGTCAAAACAGCATGGTACTGGCACAAAGAGAGAAGCATTTACCAATGGAATCAAATCGGAAGTGCTGAAATAGACCTCCAAATCTATGGCCAACTGATTTTTGACAAGGCCTCCAAATCCTCTGAACTGGGACGAAATAGTCTTTTCAATAAATGGGCAAGGAAGAAGTGGATGTCAACAGCCAAAAGAATGAAAGAGGACCCGTACCTTCCACCCTATATAAAAATTAACTCAAAGTGGCTCAAACACCTAAATATAAGAAGTAGTACCAAAAAACTTCTAGAAGAAAATGTAGGGAAACATCTTCAAGACCTAGTAATAGGAGGTAGCTTCTTAAACTTTGCACCCAAAGTACAAACAACAGAAGAAAAATAGATAAATGGGAGCGCCTCAAAATCAAATGCTTCTGCCCCTCAAAAGACTTTGTCAAAAAGGTGAAGAGACTGCCAACTGAACGGGAGAAAATATTTGGAAATCACCCATTGGACAAGGGTTTGATATCCTGTATGCACAAAGAAATCATACAACTGAACAACAAAACAACAAACAACCCAATTATAAAATGGGCTAAAGATAGGAATAGGCATTTTTTTCTGAAGAGCAAATACTGATGGCTGAAAAGCACATGAAGAGATGTTCATTTTCATTGGCTAATAAGGGAAATGCAGATCAAGACCACAATGAGATACCACCTCACACCTAAAAGAATGGATGCTATTAAGCAAACAGGGAACTGTAAATGTCAGAGAGGATGTGAAGAAACTGGGACACTTATGCACTGCTGGGGGGACTGTATAATGGTGAAGCTGCTAAGGAAGACAGTTTGGTGGTTCCTTAAGAAACTAAATGTTGAATTGCCTTATAACCCAGCAATAGCGCTACTTGGTATATACCCAGCAGAGCTGAAAGCAATGACACAAACAGACATTTGCACACCGATGTTCATAGCAGCATCATTCACAATCGCCAAAAGGTGGAAACAAACCAAATGCCCATCAACAGACAAGTGGATTAACAAAATGTGGTATATGCATACAATGGAATATTATGCAGCAGTAAGATGACATAATGTTCTGAAGCACATGACAAGATGGATGAGCCTTGAGGATATGATGCTGAGTGAAATAAGCCAGACACAAAAGGACAGATACTGTATGATTCCACTTTTATGACCATGGTAAAGGTTACATCAGAGGCTTATAACATTAATATAGGGCACTTAGAGATCCACAGAAGCTAGAGATGAGTGAATGATTAACCAATGGAGTTGAACTCCAGTATAAGGGAATATATAGAAATGAAGGGAATTCTCTAGTGACATTATAAGTAATATTACCATTGAAGTTGAGCAAGATTGAAAGGGGTTATATAGACCTACATCTGCCACTGATTAACACAAGAAATATAAATTATTTCTTGCAAGAACTACTTCAATGATTCATGTGCAAAAAGTGTTTAAGTCCAGGGTACAGGGGGAAAACTGCTATTGCATGCTATGGACTATGATTAAAAGGAAAACACCAGCCCTACTACAGCAACAGCAGAGGTAAGTAATGGGGGGGTGGGGGGGACAAGAGTTAGGAGGAGGTTTAGATTCCCTGTTTGGCAAAGGTTTGTTTATTGGTTTTCTTTCTCTTGGGAACAATGAAGTGATCTAAAATTGAGATTGTTGATGAACTGAGGACTTTGGGCACTATACATGATGCCTGATGAATGCAGGTGGCTGAAGGATGCACTGACTGAGAAGTAGATTGGCAAACGATGGTGTATACTTATGAACAAGTGTCGTGCTGCTACGAAAACGAACGAAGTCGTTAGGCATGTATCAACGTGAATGAACGTGTGGGACATTTGGTGAGGCAACATAAGCCAGAAACAAAAGAACTACTATGGTAGGGTCTCCTTTAGAAAATGTTTATAAGAAAACAGGGGCCTAGATTGTAAGTTCCTATTTTCTGATTAAATAAATAGATTGTAAGTTCCTATTTTCTGATTAAATAAATAATCACATTACACATATTGTTCAACTGTTTTTACTCAATGCGGACATAAAGGTCTACTTCATTTTTTTAAATTGTCTGCATCCTATTCCATAATCCACATTTGCCAAGTTTTTTAACTTCCCATTATGTATGGACAAGTAAGTTGCTCTGAGTTTTTAATATTACACTGCAATATATGTTGACATAACTTGTTTTCAATCCTCTGAGCAATTTCAAAATTGTGATGCCAACAGCATTTATTATAGTATCTGCAAGAACCTATCAATGGAAAGATTTGGAAAGCCATGGTACCATTTGCATTCGCCTCTGTGCTGTCCTTACCTCATGTATTTTTGATCCTTTAGTTCTCTCTAGGGTTAGGGGTTGAAAAGGGACTTCCAAGGGACATGTGACAAAGTTTCAGCAATGGCCTGCAGATATGGATCAAGGAAAATTAGAGTCATGAGAGGCCTCTAAAACACCATCCTTCCATTCCATAACTCACTGTTCTATAAATTTGCCAAATTACTTTTTAATCTTGTAATGATTGATTATTCGTAGGGCTGTGCCCTGAATGAAGGAGGTACGAAAACGAGATCCAGAGAAAGCATCTCAACCCACTGTCTCTCCTTTTTCTACTAGCATTAAAACTATCCAAATAGCTACTAAAAATGCCCGTATTTTAGGGGAAAGTGTGTTTGTGGTGGGCGAATGTGGTTTATTTGGCAGTGAGCTAGAAAAAAATGAGTCTTTTGGTTTGGGGTTTTAAATTGCTAACTACCTCATTCTTCCTTCCTCTTTCTCTTTGCTTCTGTCTCTCCCTCTGCTGTGAGCAAACAGGAACTAAAACCAAGATGCCCCTTCTCCTGAGCTCATCTGGCCATCTGATCTGAGGGGAAAAAAGAAGCAGAGAGTCTGCCACTGCTTTTAAGCTAATCACCTTCTCTTCTTCAACCATACCTGCTTTCTTCCCACCCCTGGGTGCATGGGCCATTACAGTACTTACATTTCCCTCCTACGGCCAATTTATTTTTTATTGTCCCTCCTGCAGGATTGAAATGGATGCTAAAAAGCCAAGGAAATGCAGTTTGACATCCTTCCCTATTTTGAAAGCAAGAAAGAAACAAAGTTTCACCTTCGTGAAGGTAAGGATGCCTGAATTTCAACTGAGGAAGACAAGTGTCCTGGGGTCTTGGAATCCCAGGAACCAATGGTGACTGTCGTGCCCCAAGCATCTTTGGTGACCGTGTGAGGGGACAGGTGTGAGAGGACCGAGCTGGTTGTCAGAGTTGGGAAGGGGCTGGCTCGGAGGGAAAGACACTGAAGTTCCAGAGTGTGGTTTCATGAACTTCAGAACTGTAAGCCCTTAATCTGACAGCACTTGTAGTTGGGGAGCCCCCAGCCTAGTATTTTTTCCACAGGCTTTTATTCTTCTTTCTGCATCTGGAACCAAGCTAGAAGTTTCCTAGAATATTTCTGAACAAGTGTGCAAGAGCATTTCCAGGAAAGGTCTGTTTTTTCTATCACAGACAAGGTGGTCCTGCTGTGTCTCTCTTTTTACTGAATTGCCTCAAAAACTGCAGCCCTGAAGGTAATATTGGGAGGTGATGGCTTGATCATTACCAGCTATGGGATCAAATTCTAAATTAGGTCTGTTTTTAATTTGACAGCCCTCAGTTTGAATTTCACCAACTTGTTCTAAAAATCATATTGTCTGGAATGTTTTGCTGAAGTAGGGAAAACTCCGAACAACACCCAAGAAGGCACCGGAGCCTCTGAGAAGTGGACAAAACCTTTATTGCCTTGGCAGTCTCAGAGGACTCCTGTCCAAAGTCTGAACCCTGAATATTCACTGTTTCCAGATTATATAAGCTAGTGAGCAAGGTGGGAGTTACTATGGGAATGGGTGCTAAACACTGGAAAAGTACAGAAACAGAACTTGCAAGGTGGAAGTTACTATCTGGCCCTTAGTTGAATTCTTTTGTTGGAGATACAGGCAGCCCCTGGACACGACTAAGAGTAAGCCTGGCAGACATCCTGTTTTGCAGCCTATGCTATGGTTTTCAGCAAATCAATAGCCCCAAGCAGATTTTGGGGAAAAATATCTTAAGTATTACTGACTTTTGGTAAAATGTTATTTTAAAGAATTAATGTCACCAACTCATTTTAAAAAATAGGCTTTATTTTTTAGAGCAGTTTTAGGATTACAGCAAAATCACATAGAACAGACAGAAGACTCCTATAAGAGCCCTTTCCCTCCTCCATTCTTGTTTCTTCTTTTATTCCCATCTTGCATTAGCAAGGTAACTTTGTTTCAACTGATGAGCCAATATTGCCACATTATTATTAACCAAAGTCCATTTTTTACATTGGAGTTCAATCTTTGTGTTTTACAATTCTATAGATTTTGACAGATGTATAATGTCATGTACTCACCATTACAGTATCATATGTAAAAGTTTCACTGCCCTAAAAATGCCCTGTGCCCCATTAATTCATCTCTCTCCCTTGCCCCTGAACACTTCTGTTATGGATTCAATTGTGTCCTTCCAAAAGATAATATCGAAGTCCTAATCCCCAAGACCTCAGAATGGAAATAGGGTTGTGACAGATGGAATAAGGCAAGTTAAAAATGAGGTCATACAGGAGTAGGGTGGTACCTTAATTCAACCACTGGTGATGTCACCTACTTTAAAGACAACAGTGTTAACAGGCCCTCTCTAGGGCCTCTGTACAGTAATATGCTAACAGCTCCTCTGTAGAGTAAAACGCAAATCTTTTAAAAATGTCACCACTCTAAATCATAAAATATTAAAGAGCCTACATTGCTGAGAGAGTTCTTTGTCTTTGATACCTATGGAGAGTCCCAGTTCTTTTGGCTAAGCTGGCGAGGATCAAAGAGCTCTCTCCCTGTGGCCTTCCATTCCCTGTGATCTCTGCACTTCCAGAATGCTCGCATCTTGTAGTTTATCATATCTGCCAGCAGAGGGCATAATGCCCTCCCTCTGTGCTCCGTTATCTCCGCTAGTAAATTGGAGGATATTTGTATTCTGCAACTCATTAAATCAAAGAAAACAGAGCTTCTGCCTGGAAGCAGAGCTCCAGTTAGATCATTGCAGGAAATGAATCTGGAAGAGCTCTGTTAATTTAGGATGGTTTTTCACCATCTCCCTGGCAATTAATGAATTGGAGCTACAAAATACAAACATGCTGGAGACACATTTTCTATTTTCAGCACTGGAAGAGTGGATACCTTTTCTTTGTAAATTCTCTTTGTCCTTCAGATGATTCAATTGCTGAATATCACCTCCTTGGAAAGGCCTTCCCTCACCAATCGTTCTAAAAGAACTCACCTCAAGTTATATTATAAATGTGTTTATTTGTTCATTTTGTGTGTCACTGTTTAGAACTGCACTGTCCAAAACAGTAGCCACTGGCTGCCTGAGGCTATGTGGCTAATCCACATTGAGATGTGCTGTTTTAGTTTGTTAAGTTGCCGGAATGCAATATACCAGAAATGGAATGAATTTTAAGAAGGGAATAAGTGAAAAGTTTACAGTTTTAAGGCCATAGAAATATCCAAACTAAGGCATCCAAAGAAAGATACCTTAACTCCAAAGAGTTGGAAGGCACATGGTGATGTCTGCTAGCTTTCTCTCCTCATTCATAAGGCTTCCTCAGGGGCATTTTCCTTCTGTATCTCCAAAGGTCTCTGCTGTGTGAGGTCTGTCGGCACTAAAGCTTTTCCCAAAATGGTTCTCTCTTAAAGGACTCCAGTAAGCAACTACACCTTAAATGGGTGGAGACACATCTCCATGGAAACCAACTAATCAAAAGTTACTACCTACACCAGCCAACACAACAAGCAAACTCACCACCCTCCCCCTGTCTACGTGGGACATGACTCCCAGGGGTGTGGACCTTCCTGGCAATGTAGGACAGAAATCCTAGAATGAGTTGAGATTCAGCATCAAGGGATTGAGAAAACCCCTAGAATGAGCTGAGACTCAGCATCAAGGGATTGAGAAAACCTTCTCAACCAAAAGAGGGAAGAGTGAAATGAGACAAAGTGTCAATGGCTGAGAGATTCCAAACAGAGTTGAGAGGTTATCCTGGAGGATATTACGCATTAAGTAGATATCATCTTGTTATTCAAGATGTAGTAGAGAGGCTGGAGGGAACTGCCTGAAAATGTAGAGCTGTGTTCCAGTAGCCATGTTTCTTGATGATGATTGTATAATGATATAGCTTTCACACTGTGACTGTGTGATTGTGAAAACCTTGTGTCTGATGCTCCTTTTATCTACCTTGTCAACAGATGAGTAGAACATATGGAATAAAAATAAATAATAGGGGGAACAAAT
>PVIY010063710.1:0-10412 GCA_004026745.1 Myrmecophaga tridactyla | reverse complement strand
CTTTCACCCCTTAATGTAGCCAGTGTATCTAACAACAACCAACCAACATCTCTATACCTCTTATTTCTACAAAACTCTGTAAAAGTGTCAAAAATATTATCCCCCAAAGCCTGGCTTCGTACAAGTGAAGCATTAGGAGAATCAAATGGTGATATTTTGACTATCTCTTTTGCCAACTCACTCCATGGATTGGGAGTGTCATTCTGATTTTGGGAGTCAGAGTTCTTAGTGTCTTTGAGTCCAGTCAGAGTAGAAAATCATTCATAAAAACCCATTTTTAAGGGCGGGTCATGGTGGCTCAGCAAGCAGTGTTCTTGCCTGCCATGCCAGAGGATGCTGGTTCGATTCCCGGTGCCTGCCCATGTTAAAAAAAAAAAGTGTGAAAATCCATTTTTAAGATTCTATTTCTTAAGAACCACTCCTGGTACCAAGATGTATTAGTTAGGGTTCTCTAGAGAAACAGAAGAAACAGGGAACACTCACAAATATAAAATTTATAAAAGTGTCTCATGTGACCATGGGAACACAGAGTTCAAAATCTGCAGAGTAGGCTGTGAAGCCAACGATTCCGATGGAGGGTCTGGACGAACTCCACAGGAGAGGCTCAGCAGCCGTAACAGGCAGAGCCTGTCTCTTCTGAATCCTCCTTATAAGGCTTTCAGCGATTAGATTAAGCATCACTCATTGCAGAAGACATGCCTCTTTGGCTGATTACAAATGGAATCAGCTGTGGATGCAGCTGACATGATCATGATTTAATTCTATGAAATGTCCTCATTGCAACAGACAAGCCAGCACTTGCCCAACAACCACTTGGCCAAGTTGACACATGAACCTGACCATGACAGGGAGTACTGACATCTTAACAATATTACGGCTTCCAATCTATGAATATGGTATGTCTTGCCATTTATTTGGGTCTTCTTTAATTTCTTTCAACAATGTTCTGTAGTTTTCAGTGTACAAAGTCTTTTATCCTTGGATAAATTTCTTTCTAATCATTTTATTCTTTCATATGCTATTTTAAATGCAATTATTTTCTTGATTCCTTTTGTATTATTAATTCCTGGTGTATAGAAACAGAACACATTATTCCTTGTTGTTCTTGTAACTCACAAACGTGCTGAAATTCTTCTTAGCTCTAGTAGTTTCCTTGTGGAATCTTTGGAATTTTCTGAATATAGGATCATGTCGTCTGCAAAATGGGAGAGTTTTAGTTCTTCCTTTCCACTTTGGACACCTTTTATTATTATTTTTCTCACTATTACTCTGGTTAGATTTTCCAGTTCAATGTTGAGTAGCAGTGAAGAAAGCAGATATCCTTGCCTTTTTCCTCATCTAGTGGAAAAGTGTTCATCCTTCCACCATTGCAATGAATGTTAGTGTGGATTTTTCATATATATCCTTTATTATGTTTAGGAAGTTTCCTTCTATTCCTAGTTTTCTATGAAGACAGGGTGTGGGATTTTGTCAAATAACTTTTCTGCATCAACTGAAATGTTCATGTGGTTTTCATCCTCCTTTCTATTAATGTGGTGTATTATATTGATTGTTTTTCTATGTCGAACTACCCTGGCATTACTGCTGGGATAAATCCCTTTTAATCATGGTACATAATCCTTTTAATGTGTCACTGGATTCATTTTGCTAGTATTTTGTTGTGGAGTTTTGCATCAATATTCATAAGGGATATTCGCCTGCAATTTTCTTTTTTTGCGATGTCTTTATCTGGCTTTGGTATTAGTGTGATGCTGGCTTTATAGAATGAGTTAAGAAACGTTTTCTCTTCTTTGAAGAGTTTGGACAAGATTGGTGTTATTTCTGCTTTAAATGTTTGGTAAAATTCACTTGGCCCTGTGGTTTTGCACTTTAGAGGTTTTGGTTATTGAGCCAATTTCTTTACTTGTTATTGGTCTGTTGAGGTTTTCTATTTCTTTTTGTTAGTTTATATAATTTGAATGTTTCTAGGAATTTGTTTATTCTAGGTTACCTAATTTGCTGGTATACAATTGTTCATAGTAACCTCATATTTATATAAAGTTGTTGGTAATGAAACCACTTTCATTTCTGATTTTAGTTATTTGAGTCTTCTCTCTTTTATTTTCTCAATCTAGCTAAAAATTTGCCAATTTTATTGCATTTTTAAAGACTTACTTTTCTGTTTTGTTGATTCTGTTTTGTTGATTCTCTGTATATTTTTTTCCCTATTTTTCTCTGCTCTAACATTTATTATTTCCTTCCTTTTCCCTTTAGGTTTAGTTTGGTGTTTTTCTAACTTCTCAAAGTGGAAGTTTAGGTTACTGATTTGGGATCTTTCTCTTTTTAATGTATACATTTAGAGTTAACTTTTTTTTTTGAGCAGTGAGTTTGCTGCTTCCTATAATTTTGGTATGTTGTTTTCATTTTAATTCTTCTCAAGTATTTTTGATTTTCTTTTGTGATTTTTCTTTAAGAGTGTATTGTTTACTTTCCACATGTCTGTGAATTTTCCCGTTTTCCTTCTATTACTGATTTCTAACTCTAATCCATTATCATCCAAGGAGATACTTCACCTGATTTCAACTTTTTAAAATTTATTGAGACTTGTTTGATGCCCTGGTATATAGTTTATTCTGGAGAATGCTCCATGTGTCCTTGAAATAATGCATATTCTATCGTTGTTGGGTCTGCTAATTATTGCTAGGTTAAGTCTGGTTGGTTCATAGTATTAATACGGTCGTATATTTCCTTATTGATATATCTGCACGTTTTATTCTTTAATGAAAGTGATGTATTCAAGTCTCCTACTATTAATGTACAGCCACTTATTTCTGCCTTTAATTCTGTCAGTATTTGCTGTATGTATATTTTGGCTGTATTATTAGGTGCATATATGTTCATAATTGTTGCATCGTCTTGTGTATTGACCCTTTATGACTATATAATGTCCTTTTATCACTTATAGTATTTTCTTAAAATTTGATATTATTAGAGTATCGTAGGTTTAAGAAGCATCATACAAGAAGTACAAAGTTCACATATACTGCCTTCTCACACATTTGTCCATTTCACCTACAGTTTTCCCTATTATTAACATTTTGCATTAATGAGGTATTTTTGCTACAACTCATGAAGTAATATTATTGTAATTATGCTATTAACTTTAGCACACTGTTTACATTGTGTTGTTTAAGTTATACGGGTTTCTTTTTGCATGCATGTGTGCGGCAAACTATATGCAATCAAAGTTTTCCTCCTTTTTTTTCTTTTAAAACATACAATTCAGTGGTGTTAATTACACGCACAAAGTTGTGCTTCTATCCTCATTATCCATTGCCAAACTTTCCCATCACCCCAAAAGAAACTGTATCAATTATACAATAACTCCCCATTAGCCTCCCCCACTTAGCCCCTGTTAACCTGAATTCTAGTTTTGTACTTATGAATATGCTTATTCTGCTTATTCCATATAAGTGAGCTCATACAGCATATGTCCCTTCGTGTCTGGCTTCTTTCACTCCACATGATGTTTCCAAGGCTTATCCATGTTTATTTTTCCTTTTTACAGCCCAATACTATTCCATTTTATGTGTGTACCATATATTGTTTATCTATTCTTCTGTTGCTGGACATCTGGGTTGCTTCTGCCTTTTGGCAATTTTGAACAATACCACTATGAAATTCAGTGTACAAATGTCTGAGTCCCTGCTTTCAATTCTTTTGGATAGATACCTAGAAGCAGGATTGCTGGCTCATATGTTAATTCTATACTTAACTTTCTGAGGATTTCCACACTGTTTTCCACAGTGGTGGAACCATTTTACATTCCCGCCAACAATGAATGAAAGTTATCTCTTCACATCTTCTGAGTATTTGCTGTTTTCCATTTTAAAAATAACCAGTTTTGTGGGTGTGTGATGCATCTTATTATAGTTTCAATTTGCTTTTCTGTTGGTTAATGACTTTCAGCATCCATTCATGTTCCTTTTTGGCTATTTGTATAACTTTTTTGAAGACCGTCTATTCAAGTCTTTTTCTCATTATCAAATTGAGTCATGTGTCTTTTTGTTGTTGAGTTATGGGAGCTCTTTACATATTCTGGGTACTATTGAATCCTTATCAAATGTATGCTTTCTAAATATTTTTTCCCATTCTTTAGGTTGCTTTTTAATTTTTTTGAAAAAGTCCTTACATGTATAAAGTTTTAAATTTTAATGTAGTCCCATTTATCTGTTGTTGTTGTTGTTGTTGCTTCTGCTTTTGCTATAAAGCTTTAAGAAGAGCTACCTAACAGAATGTCCTGATATTTTCATATCTTTTCTTCTAGCACATGTCTTCTTATAGTTTTAGATCTTGGAACCATTAAAAAACTTTAAAAATTTGGTGTGAGGTAGGGATCTACCTTAAATCTTTCACATAATGCTATCCAATTCTCCCAGAACCATTTGTTGAAGAGACTATTCTTTTCCCACTTAGTAGACTTGGCACCTTTGTCAAAGATTAGCTGGCTAAAAGTGTGAGGGTTTATTTCTGAACCCTCAATTTAATTATGTTGGTCTGCATATCTGTCCTTGTGCCAGTACTATGCTGTTTTGATTACTGTAGCTTTGTAAGAATATTTTAAAACATTTTTTAATGTATAGTAAAACTTATATATAAAACAAAGAAATAAAAAAGTAATATCTTTCAAAGCACTCTTCAAAAAGTGGTTACAGGATAGATCCCAGAGTTTTTCATAGGCTACCATGCAACCCTCTCATATTTTTCCTTCTAGCTGCTCCAGAATATAGGTGGTTAGAGGGCTTAAATACTTTTTTATCACCACAATCGACTTTTTTCCTTCTTTTTTTGTGAACAGTAGCATATATACAAAAAAAGCTATAAATTTCCAAGCACAGCACCACATTTAGTTGTAGAACATATTTCATAATTTGACATAGGTTACAATGTCAAAATTTTAGGTTTTTACTTGTAGCTGCTCTAAAATATTGGAGACTAAAAGAGATATTAATTTAATGATTCAGCATTCATATTCACTTAGGTCCTATCTTTTATGTATAATTTCACCATCAACTTTGATCTTTCCATACGTCTCATTGGGGTTGTTTGGGCTATGGCAATTTATTTTCTTTTAAAATTTTTATTAATAAAACCAATCAATATACAATATGAACATTCTTTTTTTAATCACATAATTGTATATTCAGCATCATGATACTTTCTTAGAACATTTGCATCAATTCAGAAAAAAAGTAATAAGAAAACAAAAAAAGAATTCATACACACCATACCCTTACCCTTCCCATTCATTGATCACTAGTATTTCAATCTACTAAACCCACTTTGACATTTGTTTCCCATATATTTTACTTATTTTTAACCCATATGTTTTATTTATCTGTCCATAAGGTAGATAAAAGAAGCATCAGACACAAGGTTCCCACAATCACACAGTGATGCTGTGAAAGCCATATCTCTATACAATTATCTTCAAGAAACATGGCTACTGGAACACAGCTGTACATTTTCAGGCAATTCCCTCCAACCTTTCTGTTACACCTCAACTAAAAAGGTGATATCTACTTAATGCATAAGAATAACCTCCAGGATAACCTCTCGACTCTGTTTGGACTCTCTAAGCCATTGATACTTTATTTTTTCTTATTTCTCTCTTCCCCCTTTTGGTCGAGAAGGTTTTCTCAATCCCTTGGTGCTGAGTCCCAGCTCATTCTAGGATTTCTGTCCCCCAATTCTAAATTTTTGATATTGAAAGGGTCTGTCACTAATATGGGTAGGGAGATGGAACTACTTGATATTCTGGAGAGGTTGGACCAGGTTCCAGGACTTATCTGGACCAGAGACCCATCTGGAGGTTGTAGGTTTCTGGCAAGTTACTCTAGTGCCTGGAACCCTTTGGAATCTTATAAATTGCCCTAGGTGTTTTTTTAAGATTGGCTGGAATGGGTGTTGGCAGGTTACAATAGGTGGCAAGGTCTACAAGAAGTTTGTGTAAGGACGATCTCCAGAGTAGTCTCTCTACTCTATTTGAACTCTCTCTGCCACTGATACTTTATTAATTACAGTTCTTCCCCCCAATTTGGTCAGGATGGAATTGTTGATCTCACAGTGCCAGGTCTGGATTAATCCCTGGGAGTCCTCTCCCATATCGCCAGGGAGACTTTCACCCCTGGATGTCATGTCCCATGTAGAGGGGAGGGCAATGATTTCACTTGCAGAGTTGGGCTTAGAGAGATTGAGGCCATACATGAGCAATCACAGAGGTCCTCCTGAAGTAACTATTAGGCATGCCTATAGGTAGTCTAAGCTTCTATGCTACCTACATAAGCTTCACAAGAGTAAGCCTGATGATCGATGGCATGGCCTCTTGATTTGGGTATCCCTAAGGTTTGTCTCGTATTTTTTTAAACTAGAAAGTTTAAAGCCAAAGATTCATCCTTTTCCTTCCTTGTCAGGTGAAGAAACAAATGCACAGTTTCACTAATTATCCCCATGCCCAAGTGCCCAATGTCAGGCAGGTCTGTGCCTGCAGATGGGCCTCCTTGCATCCATCTACTCCTCTTAGGCAGTTATATATGGTGTGTGTGTATGGATACAAATCTCCAGGGGAAAAATTGATACGTGAAAAATGTATCACTTTAAAGTAGGCTTCAATGGAATGGAATACAAGCATAAGCAAGGTTCCTTGACCCCAGAATGTTGATATACCATTGTATAAGTATTCCACTATGAGAAACAATACTATCCTGGGTTTTCATGTATATATGTCCTAGTTTAGATAAGTACACATGGTTAGGGTTTAAGTCTATAGTTGGATTTTTTTTAAGTCATAAAGCATGCATTTTTTTTACCTTAATAGACTATGTTGAAGTAACTGTATTAAAAACTCAGCAGTAGTGTAACATCTCTTGCTTTCTCCATCACCAACTGTTGTGCTGGTTTTTGCAACTTTAGTCCATTTTGTGGGTCTGTAGCAGCACCTCATTGCATTTTGTAATTTATTAATGTGGTGAGGTTGAGTACCGTTTCATATATTTATTCATCACTTCATGAAACATTAGTTGAAGTCTTTTTCTTATTTTTATATAGGATGTTCTTTTACTTTTGTCATTCTAATTGATTTGTAGGCACTCTTTCAATGCTTTGGTAAGAGCCCTTGTTTGGCTATTCTGTTATAGATACAATCTAACATTTCCCCTTTTCATCATATTCAGATCGATATATTTCAATACTGTTAATTGTGTTCACAATGTTGTGCTCCCATTATTACTATCCACTACAAAGACATTTCCATCATTTCAAATAGGAAACTTGTACATGTTTTTTGCATGCTGTATGGTGGGGTCACATTTCATTCTTTTTTCCATGTATCCCATTATTGAAGCAGCATTTTGTTGAATTTTTTAAAATTTCTTGTTTTTGTGGGTTTCTTTGTTTGGGAAATGCATGGGCTGGGAACTGAAGGAAACTTGAACATCTTAAGCCTTAGTTTCCAATTCCCCATCCCCATCCAGTCCCCTCCTGGTGACTTATAGTCTGTATTTTGACTATCAGTTTGCTCATTCTAATTGTTTCAAATCAGTGAGATCATACTGTCCTTTTGTGTCTAGCTTATTTCACTCAGCATAATGTCTTCAGAGTTCATCCATGTTGTATATATCAGGATTTCATTCCTTTTTATGACTGAATAATGTTTAATTATATGCATATATCAAATTTTATTTATCTATTCATTGGTTGATGGAATTTGGGTTTTTTCCATCGTTTGGCAATTGTAAATAATACTGCTTAGTACATCAGTGTCCACAAGTATCTGTTTGAGTTTCTGCTTTCAATTCATCTGGGCATATACCTAGTAGCAGGAATGCTGGGTCACATGTTAGTTCTATAGTTAGCTTACTGAGTAACCACCAAACTGCCTTCCTCAGTGGCTGCATGATTTTTCATTGCCACCAGTAATGAATGAGTTTTCTTATTTGCTCACATCCTTTTGAACACTTGTCATTTTCTTTTTTTTAAATGGCATTCATTCTAAAGGGGGTAAAATTGTATCTCATTGTGGCTTTGATTTGAATTTCCCTGATGGCTACTGATGTTCAGCATCTTTTCATGAGCATTTTGGCCATTTATGTATCTTCTTTGGAGAGATATCTCTTTAATGTTTTTTGCCCATTTTTCTTGTTAAGTTGAAGGATTTCTTTATATATTCTTATTGTTAAGCCTTTGTGAGATATATGGTTTCCAAATATTTTCTTTCATTGCATAGGTTGTTGTTTTACTTTCATGCTGAAGTCAATTGAGGTAACAAAGTTCTAATGTTGACGAGGTCCCATTTTTCTGTTTTTTCTTTTTTTTTCCTGTGCTTTGGATGTAAAGTCTAAAACTAAATTTTGAAAATTCTTCTCTAGATTTTCTTCTAGTGATTTGATAGTTCTAGGCCCTATATTATCAATTATGAGTTTATTTGTGTATATGCTGTGAGGTAGGTGTCCTCTTCCTTCTTCTGTTTTTTTTTTTTTTTGCTAATGGAGATCCAGCTTTCCCACCATCATTTGTGGTAGAGAATATTATTTTCCAATTGAGTGAACTTTCCCATTTTGTCAAAAATCTGTTCCCTGTAAACATGAGGGTAGACTTCTGAGCTCTCAGTAGTATTCATTTGGTCTGTGGGTTTCTGCTTATGCTACTATCATGCTGTTTTGCTTTGCAACAAATTTTAAGATGGGGAGGTATTACTCCTCCAACTTTTTTCTTCTTTTTCAAGGTGGTTTTATCTATTTGGGGCCCCTTGTCCTTTTGTATAAATTTGATCTGTGGCTTTTCCATTTTTGCAAATATATTTGTTAGAATTTTGATTGGGTCTGCGTTGAGTTTATAAATTGCTTTGGGTAGTATTAATATCTTAATGATATTTAGTCCTTCAATCCATGAACGTTGTTTGTCCATCCATTTATTTAAGTATTCTTTGATTTTTTTAGCAATATTTTGTAGTTTTCTGTACAATTTCTTTGCCTACTTGTTTAGACTTACTTTAGATTTATGATTGCGTTAGTTGATATTCTGGATGGAATTGTTTTCTTCATTTCCTCTTTTGAGTGTTCATTGCTTGTGTATAGAAACACTACTGATTTTGGGGCATTGATCTTGTACCCCATCACTTTGCTGAATTTACATATTAGCTCTAAGAATTTTGTTTTTTTCTGGATTTTCTGTATATAAGATCATATCATCTGTGAATAAGGAAAGTTTAACTTCTTTCTTTCTAATTAGTATGTTTTCATTTCTTTATCTTGCCTAATTGTTCAGGCAAGAACTTCTTGTAAAATGTTGATTAACATTGGTGATGGTGGTCAGCCTTGCCTTGTTCCTGAACTTTGAGGAAAAGCTTTCAATCTTCACCATTAAGTAACATGTTAGTTGTGGGCTTTTCATATATGCCATACTTTATGCTGAAGAAGTTTCTTTCTATTTTAATGATCTAAGTGTGAAGAAAGGGTGCTGTATTTTGTTAAATGCTTTTTCTGTATCAGTTGGAATGATCACTTTTCTTTGTCTACATTCTGTTAATGTGGTGTATTTTAGTAATTGATTTTCTTGTGTTGAACAACCCTTGCATACCTGGAATAAAACCCACTTGGTCATGGTGTATAATTTTTTTAATGTGCTGTTGGATTTGATTTACAGGTTGTTTTTCTTTTTTTAAGGGTTTTTGTCTCTATATTCATTAGAGTGATTTGTCTGTAATTTTCTTTTCTTGTAATATCTTTGTATGGCCTTAGTATTAGGGTAATGTTGGCTTCATAGAATGAGTTAGGTAGCTTTCCCTCCTCTCTCATTTTTTTGTGAAGAATTTGAGCAGGATTGGTACGAATTCTTCTTGGAACACTTGGTAGAATTCACATGTGAAGCCATCTGGACCTAGACTTTTCTTTTTGGGGAAGGTTTTTTGTTTCTAAGGAAAAATAAATTGTGTATTTTAAAAATTTTTTTATTAATTAAAAAAGATATTACAAGAAAGAAACACAAACATTCCCAACACATAAACACTAAGCAATTCACAATATCATCACATAGTTGCATATTCATCATATGATCATTTCCCAGAAGGTTTGCTTCAATTCAGAAAAAGAAATAAAAAGACAACAGAAAAATAAAAGTAAAACAGAAAAATTTTTTACATAACGTACACCTTACCCCTCCCTTTCAATGATCACTAGCATTTCAAACTAAATTTATTTTAACATTTGTTCCCCCTATTATTTATTTATTTATTTATTTATTTTTAAAACTTTTTTTATTAATTAAAAAACTTAACAAAAGAACATTAATATATCATTCCATTCTACATATACAATCAGTAATTCCTAATAATATCATATAGTTGCATATTCATCATTTTTTAGAACATTTGCATC